>JAHZNB010002660.1:0-33986 GCA_027744295.1 Callyntrura guangdongensis | reverse complement strand
AATGAAATTTGATAAGACACATTCTATACCAAGCGTATCTACACATACACATCTAATGCTACTTCTAATATTACTATAACGCTGATAATAATAATAATAATAATAATGGATAAGGTTGTCTGCTCCATCGTCATTTGATACTAAATGGTATGCACCACCAAGTTTCATATTGACTCTTGTATTTATTACCCCACTGCAATGTCATGCAAGCAGGGAAAACTGAAACGAGTGGAGATGCAATATCATCATCGCGTACTTGTGCATACGCACGCTGAAACTTGTATGTCGTTCTAGAAGTCATCTTACCAATTCCCTTCCCTATGTTTCTTCCAGTTTCCGTTTTCTTTACGTCTTTCCCTTTTCACCGACATTTTTTATCAACGAAGACACGGATGATAATGATACTATGCTATTTGCAGGGTGGCGCTGTTTTTTAATACCATTACTAGGGCCAGAGCGGCAGAAGCAAAAGAAGAGATAAGAAGCGTGTTTTTGAGAGGGAAAATGAAATGTCGCTGTTGTTGTCGAGTTTCCTTAGTTCTTGAGTGAGTATTTTTTCGTCATAATCATCTCTTCTCGCAGCGGGCTCTCTTTTCTCTCCCATTATTTCTTGAACCTTGACGGAATATTAAATTGTGCTTGGAGATATATAGACAAACAACCACACATACACTTCTCTAAGCATTATGTGGCAGCAGCCACTTTGGAAAATCCTGTGTGACATAAGAAGAAGAAGAAGAGGAGAAAAAATACAATCCTGGGGCTGTCTCGCCACACTTGGTTCATGTCGCCAAAAGCAGCCAATTTTGGCAGCACTCTAAAGAGAAAAAAATCTAAAAAGGCCGTGACAATGCAGAACTGCTAGGAGGAGAAGGATGATGATAATGGTGACCGTGATGTTAGCGCTGGTAATGATGATCATGATGATCAAATGACAATAGCAAGGATACCTAGTTTGGAATACGTATTTTTAACGTCATTTCCATTTTTTGGATGAAAACGTGTTAAAGCACAGCATGTTCCTCTTGCCAAGATAGGTATTTTCTCTTTCAGTGGTCACATGCACAATATTTTTTGCCGAATGATGATGACAAGCTATTTCTAAAAAAAAACAAAAAATCAGTTGGCGACCCATTAAATATGCATACAATAAGGCTTCCACCGCAAAACACTGCTGTTGTTAGCCAACCGGGATGCAGATGTTGCTGCGTGCCCTTGACGTTGCTCTTCTGCGGTGATGACAACCATGCAAAACGGCGCACCAGCAAGCCCAACTTTATTCAAGTTCATCACCATCGCCATAAAACCAAGGGGGTATTCAAATCAGTGAATAATTAATGATATGTTTGTGAGTGAGCGTGTTGTAAATCGGCTTTCTGGCTGCCGGAAGATTGTTCTTACCAAAAACGAAGTAATCTCATCAGGAGTGACTTGCTACATAATGGATTTTTTCAGGGACTCCTGTTCCTTTTCCTCGTTCCATGTAACATTTTTCTTTTGGGTCGTTTGGGGTGCACAAGTGCAAGGGAAGAGGAAAAGCTTTTAAATTTTTTATCTTTATCTCTCTTTTGCTCACTAAAAGCAATCTACGTAAGAATGCTGTAGGAACATTTATTTTTTCCTTGGGTAAATCCCAGCAACGTATTCAGGCCCAAACGGGAATAACGTCTGTGTCCGTTCTCTTGTCATTTAGTTGACTATTGAAAGCTGATTGCCAGTACCACAACTGCGACCACTACTACTAATACTGCTACTGCTGCTTTCTTTTCTCTTCTTTCCCTCGACAGCTAGCAGGAAGAACAGCGAAGGAATGAGCACATCAATGGAATTGTTCTGTTTCTTGTCTAGTCTGGTGTGAATATATTATGCAATGTGCCCTCTCATTCTATCACAAACATCCTTCCATCCAGAATCCAAAGAGCAATCTATTTTCGGAAAGCTGCATAACGTGTACTGTTTATGTTAGCCAGCCAAAAGCTTCCGGTTACGAAGCTCACTCAGCTAACAAAAAAACGCTTGAATATTATAGTTTTTTGGATTTATCTATTATGCGGCTGCTACCACCAACATTGGTAGTGGAAACGGCAGTGATGATGATGATGATGATGGGATGCTTGCCTTAAACATGAAAATTTATCTGAGATTTTTTGCTTGTATTAAATATAAAAAGGGTTTTTTAGTTGTGTTTGACGTTGCCACGCTGCTGTAGTAGTCTAGTTGTTGTTTGTGAATGTTGTGGTGATGACGATATTGTGGCACAATGTAATGATGTGGTATGTCGTTGTCGTCGTCACGGAGTGACTTACTCAAAAAGGAAGAGGAGTAGATGACGTGGAAAAAATTGCTTGCTGGTGATGATGTTGGCAGAATGATGGTTTGGCTCCAAGAAATCATTTCAGAGTAGTGATACTGCTGGCTTTCTCTTCAAGTCAACTTTTTTTAAATATATTTTTTCTTAGTTTTCTCTCTCTTTTAAATCGGATGACTGGTATATAGTAGCGTTGATGATGGTAGAGAGGCAGATGATGCTGCTGCTGATGATGATGATGATGGTGTCATGGCGGCGGTCATGTTTATACGAGTAAAAACGGTATGCATATCTTAAGGATAAACAGCATAAGCTGTAGAGAATGGTATGATGACGACGACGATGATAAGCATGGTATCCATAATATCACAAAAAGCAAGAGGAATTTGTGTTGCAAATTTTCTTTCAGCGACAGCGTAAAATGCTAGTGTGTGGCTGCGTGGCTGTAATATCTTTCCCTAGTTTTCCCACTATCCGCCCACCTCCATGTGTATTCCCATTACTTTTTACGATGACGTTACAACAAACGGCAACTGGTTCATCATCCTCCTTCTCTCCCTTTCTATTTGCTATAGTCAGTGAAATACTTCAACTTCAAAACCGGGATGCACGACACGGGAAACCCAAGCTGTATTACTGTTATTTATTATTATTTTCTAAATGAGCAAAGTCCCAGTGATAATCTGACCTAGATTCCTGGGATCACATAGCAAAACGGGAAAATACAATCAGGAAAGAAATAAAAACAGAACATGAGGAGGAACAAACACGGTGAACGTAACACACAAAAATGTGTTTGTCTTGGGTGAATTTCTTCAGTTACTCTTTTCTTAATATTATAATATATTAGGTTACAAATGCAAAACTTCTCTGCTACTACGGCTTCTACTACGGTAACTGCTACATCATCATCTCGCCACTACTCGCACTTTCTCTTCCTTTATCCCTTCCAAATTGTTTTGCTTGTGCACATAATATTTTATTTATTTATTTACATACAAAAACAACGGGAATACCTACTGGAGAGGAAAGAGAAAGTAAAGCAGAGAAAAACGGGAGAAGAAAAAGAATTGTGAAAAGAGTGTAAACTTAAGTAGTCATATAATATTCGCTCTGGCGTTCCTCTGTCTTTCCCCCTTTGCTTTCTCTCGTATGTATTTTTCTCCACTGATTTCTTATGCAATCATAAATTATGCATTAGAAGTTTTAGCATGTGATATGAACTGAGCCAACATCAGTAGAAGCAGCAGCAACAACAACAAACAATAACATCACCACTGGTAGCACTACCACCATCACCAAAAACTTTCACTCTCAAAAACTCACTCAACTCTGTCCGTCAGACTGTCATTCCATAGGCAAAGCAACCGAGAGAGAGAGGGCCCTGGGAGATATTTAAATATCTTATGCGTAGATATATCACTCCCTCCTCTCTCTCCCTTGGTTATCCCCAAGTTTATTTTTGTATTCTTTATACGGATAACCCCACCAGCATGTTTCAGTATAGACGTTCTATATGTATGTATATAAATACATGAAGGTAGTCGACAGCTTCTTCCCAATAAGAGGGAAGCCAAAAAATACACATCTGTGGCAAAGCAGCAGTTAACAAGGTTCAAGAGACTTTTTTTCTTTCATGAAATAATAATGCTCCCATTCAACCTAAATTGTGCAACAGTAAAAAACAGAGGGAAACAGGAACGGGAGGAAAACGGCTGAAAAAGAGTGAAAGTGTTGGAGTGGATATTTGTTGGGTAGTATCATCGTCGTTGTCATCGTCATCATCATCGTCGTCGTTGTCGCCACCAGCACCATCACAGTAACATTATTCCATACAGCAGCTCCTTTTCATCCATTCCACTACCTATTTACAGCATCATCCATCTATGCGCTTATAATTTTGCGTTGTCATAAGATGTTGTGTTGTATGTCGTTTACCAAGTTGAATACAAATTGGACTTTAGGGAGAAAAAAGGTTAAATCGGCTCCGGACTCTCCCTGTCGCTGTCGTGGTGGTCATTGCTTGTCCTTTTATTACAGTTGTTGTTGCGCTGCTGTTTCTACTCTTTTTACCCCGACTTTCCCAGTTGCCCAGACAGGAGAGAATGTGAGTAGTAGTCGTACATGCATATTTATCAAACAGGTACATGTTGTTCGTATATACATTCCCGGACTAAGTATACAATCCATTAACCAATACATACATTTATATCCTATCCCTCCTCAAAACATTACAACGAGTCATTCGCATGTTCACGCGCCGCGGTGTATTTGTTTGTATGGGAAACTTTCCGGGAACACTTATCCCTTCTATTACAACATATATAAAGTATACTGTAAAAAGATGCTGCAAAAGTACCAGTTTCCATTGCTACTTCAACTTCTTCTCTCAAAGTTTACGGCGAGATTTTCCCTCCCATACTTTGGCCTCTCTACGGTGTGGTAACGTTTACGGAATTTGAATTAATCGTCAAAGAAGCAAACAACTTTTACTCGGACCACTGCGCAATATAAACACCGTAGTTTTAGAAGCCATAGTGGTTGTTGTTATAGTAGTGGTAGTAGTAGTGATGGTCATGTTGGCGACTGGATGTGGTCGGGAAGGTCATCAACTTATACAATGCCACCTTTTGCATTATTTGTTTGAGTTTGTGCTTGCACTGTTTCCAGAACGGCTTTCATTTTTTATTTAAATATCCATGAGAATGGTCGGCGCGTGTTTGTACGCTTTGCGGGGAATACACGTTTCATGAAGGAGCTAGTTTAAGGTAGAATCAAATGTAAAAACTATAACTGCATCAGTGATGAGATACGCTGACGGTATGGTTGTCGACGCTTAAAAAAGCATGTACATAGCAAGCATGCTAAAATCAAATTAGTAAAGTTACCGGTAATTGGAATTTCGTATTCATAGACAAATGTAACAAGAGGGAATTATCAAAAAAAGCCAACTAAATTTTCCATCACGAAGGAAGGACGCCAGACAGAACGAGTTTATCGGGAACACACGGGTTTAAGTGTATAAACTATTTTCCAGGTTAACTCTATAATTCCCCCTCCCGGTATCGTTCTTTCGTAGTCGGCGCCATGGTGGCTCTTCAACACGCAAAGTTGATTTGTGTTACAACAGTTGCGCCAACGGTGTTTATCTTTCTTTAGCCTGTAGCGCCAGATGAGGAGTAATTGCCTTTAAAGTAGAAGTCATGTAAGAGTGCAATATTTATGAAGAGGTGTACTTTTACCTGTGTGTACTTTTTTGTGTCTCTCAGCAAAAACCAAGAAAAAAAGTTTACAAAATTTTGATTTTTTTCTCGGCACTTGCTAACACCGCCACTATGGATAATACCCTGCGGAGACCAGTAAAAGTTTACTACCAAGTTTTCCACAAAGTTTCCTGATTTTGATGAAAAGGCATACTTAAATAAAGTTTCATCCTCCTGTCCTGGAATAAAACGTACACACCTTTTTACAAAAAGGATTTACAAAATACGTAGTTTCCCTTCTAAAAATGCGTGTACGCATAATAAAAAAATAATCCCTCTTATCTCCTTTCTAGACATTCTCAAATTGTAAAAGATTGGGAAATTTATGTTTTATCTGAATTTCCGTCAAGCCCTATTGTAAATTTCGAGGGGTCAATGAACCGATTTAAGCATGATATTTGTATACCTATATAATATCTATACACAATTGGGCCTACTACGTACTATACCTCTATGGCTACCTGTGTGTACAGTGTACAGCATAGCATGTGCCATATAATAATGCGTGAAGCATACCTGTAAATAATAAATTTAAAATGCCCGCCTTTGAAAATTGTTATTTTTTTGGATTTATCCTCAATTGCAAACATTGTACAACGGTTTTGCTTAAGTAACTGGCCGTTCTTCCAAGTTATTATCAGTCTCTCAGAGCATATCATCAGTGTGACGGTGTAGCGATTTCTTGATGATATCTCTGTATGTGCCATGTACCGCTGCTGCTGACGAAGACGACGATCATCATTATCATCATCAACATGAGGATGCGCTATGATGGAAATTGTAATGACATGAAAAAGTTTTCTGCTATTTTTCTCCGAAAAATGTCTATTCATTTTGGTAAGCACCACTAAGACCGAAAAATGGAAGCGAGAGAAAGAAAAAAAAGGATAGGAAAAGTTGCAGATTTTTTACCTAAAAAAGGAATCTCGACTTGATCTCTATGAAAGAAATAGTAAAACTTTTTTGAAAAGGGACAATCCAGAGGAAAAGAGGAAATTTTTTTCCTCCATTTTTATTCTTAACTCTCTCCCCACATTTATACGTGTAGACGTATCCACAGCATGTTATATTCTTACAAGTTTTATTTTTCCGTAATGACATTACACGAGGAAAAGGGAAGGAAGATGAGGTTGATGATGATGATGACGATGATGTTGGTTATTATTTTGGGAATAAAAAAAGTAGGAATATTCATTGCGGATACTTGCGCACGTAGTCTTCGTCTTTCTTTTTTCTTGCTTTTTTCAGTCATATATTATCTATTTTATTGGAAACAAGCTAAGTAATGTTAATGCTTGCAGGCACACAGACACGCATATAGGTTGTTCATGACAAGTAGGTACAAACATTCGTGCATGAGTGTGTATAGATATATTTTCCTGTCGCTATCCAATATCAACCGATTTAAACAATTTTTATGTAAATGGACACCAATGTCACTACTCTCATCATCATCACCGTCGTCATTCTTGTCTTGAACACACGGTACGTCTTTTCTACCCTTTGGTATATCAAACTTTGACGAGATAACAGGATTTTTCTGGGAAAATAGAGAAAGTTGCAAATAAAGAAAGAAAACAAATGAGAATACACTGGTGGACCAACAAGAAAATGGGACATCAATAAAAAACACCGACTATTTAGTGATGATGTCTCTGGTTTCTTCTCTTAGATTTCTTTGACCGTTATTCCCAAATGCGACTGCCTTTTAACCGATGATGAAAATGTAGAACATGAAAATTAATAATGAAAGTATAAAAGATTAATAAATAGACATAAAATAGAGTATACCTAGATATACTCACCATATACCAGTAGAAAATTGACAAAAAATATAAAAGATACTCGAAAAAACCGGTAGCAGTTAAAGTTAACAAGTTTAAGTTTATAACCAGCATTAGTGTTATATTACGTGAAACTTTATATTGTCACATCTGACAGTATTATTATTATTATTATTATTAGTAATAGTGCATATTGGAAAAGTCTATATCTTCTTTCTTACACGACTTCTTTCTTTTGCCAAGGCGGTCTTTCTCCCCTTTACCGATATATTGAATTTAATATACGGAAGGATATTGTGTCATATTGATTGTGATTCTATTTATATCGGGTACGCTCCAACTACTACTACAAATACTACTACTACTGCTGCTACTGTTGCTTCTACTGTCGTAGGGACACTACTGACACTGGGACATTTAGAATGTATGTGTGTATGGTACTATGTATGTATATCATTTGTTTCGCGGAGTTTAAAACCCATAAACAGATTTGTTTTACAGCATGATAAATTTAAAATAGACTGGTTTCTAACAGCCATGTTTTTGTGGTAGTTGCCGTGTAGTAGTGTTCTTCTACTACCCCAATATTTTGGTGGGATGTTTATATATATGTTTCCTTACTAAGGCCGTCTATTTTTTTTTACCTCGGTGTGAAATGGAATGCAAATGAAAAACGTGTAATATTATGGTTTGTAGGAAGTGTAAAAAGTGAAAGTAGGCAACAAAAAAGTTTTTCATTTCATAGAACGCGCGCGGTTTTTGGATGACTGCCAATCCAAATCTCGCACTTTTGTTTCTATCACGTCATCATAATCATCATCGTCATCGCCGAGTCTTGTTTGGGAGTACACTAACAACCAGACAGTCAGAGAAAGAAATTCAAAACCAAGTTGTGACAAAGAAATTTATAGATTTTTATTTTTCTCTCTATCTCTTCATCCTTTTTGGAAAAAAAATTGTTGGTGTGGTTGTAATTCAAAAAAGAGAGAGAGAGAAGAGAGAAGACCATTCGTGTTTCCTCGGATTCCCCGGAATAATAACGTGTATATATTATTTATCGGTGCGGTCTCTCCTTAGGTTTTTCCCAGAAAGGAAAACAAGAACCATATTTCTCCGATTTATTTTTTCTCTCCTTTGCCAACAAAGTATAAATAACTCCCCCATAGTTTTTATGAAAGGTACAACGTAAAAACTTTAAAAAAATGTATACCCTTGTGTTGCGTAGCTAATGTATATGTGTGTAGTGTGAATACAATGATGAGATGAGTGGGTGTGGGTATTAGAATTGAAAAAAAGACTTTGTCACCGGAACAAAATAACCGACCCTTTGAAAGTAGTGAAATGCTGAGTGTGTACAAACAGGATTGTTATTGTTATGATGGTTGTTGATGTTCCATAATAATATTTTGTCGGTTTCTCCTGCTGTTGGTCAACTGCCGACGATTCACATTGAAACAATATGAAACAAAAATCAAAGCTGGAATAAAGTACAGCTGAGTTGTTACTTTTTTCTCGTCAAGTTAATATTTTATTGACAGCCAGCAGCAGTTTCCTATTTTTCTCTCAAAATAATAGCAAAACTCTTCGCCCATGTTCTGAAATGTATGTACACATACACACACCCTTTTCTTTTTTGTATGGCTTCTTCGTCGTCAACAACAATGGCAACTACGCGCGGACCCATGTCATTTCACTTTTACAAAAATGGACCCACTTGCCTGTGATATCAGAGAAATTCACAGCCAACAACGTCGTCATCATCATCATCACCAGCAGCAGTGGCAGTAGCTATATACATTGACTCAACACATTCGCCATTTATTTCAAAAGCTGGGCTATTTCGTTTCCTTCTCCCTCTCTTTCTCCTCCAAAAACAGCGGATGGTGCGAGTTGGACAGGGACAAGGAATGAGGTAGCCGAGCCGTTCTCCAGTCATAAAACCGCTGGTCTTTCTAGTATTATTACTATTACTACCACTGCTGCCGATGATGATGAAGATGGTGTTGTTGTTGTCATCATCTTGTTTTCTTCTCTTGTCATTCTGCTCAAGACAGCTTGCTGATAAAGTCTATATATTAATATACCCTATTGTCATCCACATGGACATTATCATCATCATCATCATCGTCGTCGTCGTCGTACCGCATTCCTTTTGTTCATTTACCAAAAAAGGAAATCTACGGACAACACAACAGCAAAGGCGGTAGCTATGATAATGATGACAAAGAGTTGCTCTACTGCTGTTCTATGAATGCAAAAAATAGCAAACCAAGAAAAGAGATGCACCAATGTTTCTTGTGTTGTTCACAGTGTTTCTCCACAACAGCGTAATAGGTATTACAATTTGGGAGGTGTCTGAAGGAAGGCAAATGTTGAAACTCTTGAGTAAGCTTTACAATATTGACTATTTGTTTCAATGTCATTGCTGCTGTCATTAAGAGAATTTCCATAACAAGCTTAGAAGGAAGACATAGATAATGGTGAAGGCTGTTGTTTCATGAAATACAGACGTAAATAAGATTATCCTCTACTACTAAGCCTACTGCTGTGAGTAGCAGACGAACAAACAAGTAGACAGTTAAACTGGAGAGATACATTACTTGTGTGTGCATTCCCGCAAATTCGATTAAAAAATTCTAGAGATTTGATTAGAAATGTGTACAAACACAATTAGAAATCTCGTTTTATTGTATCCGCCAGTAATTTATTTTTCTCTGATGAGAATCTTCCAATTTGGGCTTCATGGAATTACTGCAGCTAAACGTCCGAGTGGTAACGTCTTCATGGTTTAAATTTCCGTAAAGTTGTGCAGAGCTTTTCAGTAACACACAAATTTCCGCCTCGATACAAATCGCTAATTTTTGCTGAAGGTTTTGCCATTTCTGGAAAAGTGCAGGAGCTATACAACTTGTTTTTATAAAAAGGATTGTAAAGGATCTCTGAGATGATTACATTATAATAATCCGTTGTATTATTATTATTATCATCATCATCATCGGTGCTGTTTGTAACCTCTCTTTCGGATTTCCATAAACACTTCAATGCTTTGCCCTGGCATTACTACGGATTCTCCGTTTTACACAACAGACAACCGATCAATTTTCTGCATTCCCTCGGATTCTCCACAGGTTTCCACGGTTATTTCTTTAGAGTTACAATGTGTTTGTACAATACAGGCGCTGGTTATATGTATTCCTTCGCAGTTTTCATCACCATTGTCATGTTTGTAAAAGTAATAATGATAATAATAACAGTAGTAATGAAATTATCATAAAACCTTGAGCTGCCAAAATACCCAACTACTACTGCTACCGTAATGTGATACTACTATTATTACTACTGATACAACAATGACATCCAATTCGCTGACATTTCCGAGGGAAGCCAAAACAAAAAAAAACATTTCCAATAAAACAACACCATGCAACATAGATTTCATGGTGTGTGTATACATATAAAATAATATAATATTCTCGCAAACTTACTTTACAGTCATATTGTTTCACAATTTTCTCCACTGTCATTCTGTCACTAGAGGGGAAGCAAGGGAATCAAGGCGCTGTAAATAGTAATAATCATCATTACTTTCTTCAATACTTCGCTCTTCACACGATGAGTATCATTACCACGCGTGAGTGGAAGGGAAAAGCACAAAAATGGTAATGAATATCATCGAAAAAAGTTAATCCGTACGGATATTTCTCCGGGAAAAGGGAGTTCCTCTTCTCGCTGTGTGAAGTTTTCTTTATGCCGTACATATAGTTTCCGCGGTGGAGCACACGCTATACTACTGATGATGCCGATGAAGAGCGAGCGCCAGCGTAATCGTCATGCATTACTTCATGCATAAAAACATGGGACGTCCACGCTGCCACCGTTCAGAGTGTTCCCATTAGTGTACTTTATTTGGAGTATGAATGATTCATAGAAAAAGCGTTGCCACAACACTGAAATTGAAGGGAAGAGATTGATCGTGATTAAATATAGGGATGAAGATGATGATTACCGTCATCATCATAAAAATGATCACCAGAGCAGTAGCAGCAGTCTCCCTCTTTCCTTTTCTCTCTCTCTCTTTCTCGCTTTCTCCTGCATTGGGTTTACTTGGTTTCTCACTTCAATTAATAAATGCAAGCTTGAATGGTGGTTAAGAGATGACTGGTGGATTAAAATCGTACCCGAGCAAGGCACGTTTACACTTTACAGAAGTGGGATGGGAGTAGCGTAAGAGGGTTTGAATAGATGGAGGGAGAGAAAAGACTTGATAAATTTTTAAATGAATTCTCAACAAACCAGTTGTGGCAGTGCTGTGCTCCCATAATCACGTGAAAGCAAAAAACGGTATTTGTTTTGTCTGGAGATATAATTGAAGTGATAACTCTTCTCCGGTGGGAGATTGAGCGAGATGGAGAGAAAAGATGCAGAGCGCACTCGCGACAAAAAATCTGAAAAGGAATTGTTTACTTGCTTGCCTACATGTATGATAATGAGACGCATGGCAATAATAATAATAATCATAACATAATATGACATGGCCTTGGTAGCAGACATTATACACTCCCACACTCTTCAGTTACCAAAATCATCAGTGCTGCTGCTACACCTCCACAACTACCAGACAACGAAGGATAGAGTGAGAGAGGAAGAAAGAGAGACGGTTATGAAAAGGGCGGAATAAATAATTCGAGAAGAATAAAAACACACCAACGCATACAACTTTCTTGCCTTTCTTATCCCGGTTTAGACCGATACTCTCCACTCTCCAGACAGGTTTTTAAGTTTACTTAAGCTCACAAGGAAATCTCAATCTTGGGAGGAGGAGGAGGAGGCAAAGCAAAAGGAATAATGGAGAACGGACGAGTTAATGAAAAAGTGGGTGATGGTAGCGGCGGCAGGGAGATTGGGATGGTGACGATGATGATGTTGTTGTTACTGCTGCAGAGTGGCTAAGGCTATTATGTAGGTATGCGCCATGTAAAAAAAATGTGTATAAAAGCTGCCAGTTTTCCAGTAACATTTTCAAGTAAAAGCCATTCCTTTCATTTTCCTTTGCTGTTGTATACTTTATGCTCCGGCTTCATTCATTTATGCATAATATCATATAACCTATTCCCATTTGAAATCTTGGTCCGTGTAGTCCTCTCCCCCTTTCTCCTCTATCTTGGTCTAACTTTTCGTCTTGTGTGTGTGTTCTTAGTTTACACAGTGTTAGAGTTACCATCCACATCATCACCATTACTGTAACAACTACTACTCCTACTACTATCATTACTGTTACTACAGTGTAGATTGCTATCCAACCACCACCACTTACTTCCCACCTAGCCACCTATTTACCTCGCAGACTTTCCTTTCACTTTTTCCATTTTCATCGTCAGCCACGTACGCGTAAATGTGTGTGTACATGTGTATGTATCCATTTGGAGAGAGGGAGAGACGAGAGAAAGGTAAACGAACTTATTATTTCCACTGCAATAGCATTATGTAAATTCCTCATTATCTACAAGTTTCAGGTTAGGGAAACAACCGGCTCTTCTTATCCCTCTCTTTTCTCCATCTTTTCTTATTCTCGTAACCTTCATCGTCTCACGCAGCATCTCACCACACATGACCTAAGGAAAGTGCTTTCTCAATAGCCTTTTATTGTGGGTGTAGTGCCTTCATTCGTCTTAAGTGGGAAAAATGGTGCCTGCCTAAGTGTGTAGTCTGGGATGATATGCTAAATATGTGTAGGTATACATATGAAGTCGTGGATAAAAGCAGCTGCACAAGTAAAGAGGTGGATTAGCCAGGCATTGAAAACTTGTAACGTGGCTCTTCGTTCTGTTTCTTTAAACATTTTAAAAATTTGGGGCTTAAGGATCTACTCGAGAAAATGTTGACTTTCATTTAACCTGTGCAAAACAGAGTCAACATTGGTAGAGGTGAAAGTATAGCGAAAGAAAGTGTTTTGGTTTGCTTTTAATTTTCCTGTGAACTGGAAAGTGACATGCTTGCGCAGTATATCAAACTACTACAATAGAGACAATCGCAGGCCAGTTTGAAATTTGAGGATAGTTGACTGTTGGAGGATGTCACTTTGAAACTTATCAGTAATAAGTACGGTTTTAGTACCTGCGAAGCAAGGGATACAAAAAATGCACTGAGAAACTTTTTGGCGGAATCCGATCCATTGCTTTGTCGATGTTGTTGATGATGATAAATCTCAAACATGTTGAAAAGACATTTATTTCTGCAGTAATTTCCTGGGGAGTACATGACTCTCTCTCTCTCTATTTATTTCCCTGCTTTTGTTGATGCTTCCAACCAGAGTCGTTGTCCTTTCGCACGTTACCTAAAGCTTCTGAAAGACAAGGAAAACGGGCATAAAGAAGACTGATTACAATTTCGGAATTGGCTACCGGAAAACAAATCTTTCCTTTAAAAACGGGATTCGGATTTCTCCGTCTTTGAAAAAGTTTCAAAGGAAAGCACAAAGACATGCTTGTATTTACTGCTCATATTTCTCCCGTGTCTCCAACACATATACACACACAGGTATCTGGTCTTTCCAATTTTGAAGTCACAGTAGGGCAATGGGCTCTCCCCTGTTTTTTGCAGTCGTTGTTTGTATTTTAGTGCGATATTCTACTAGACTTCACAATAATAACCTTTAAGTTAGCTGGACGTATGCCCCTACCAAACTACAAAGGAGACCCAAAAAGTCACAATGCAGTGGTCAGAGCGCGAGCCACACACCGAAGCCGAGCTCTGGAAAACCTTCCAAAAACCAAAAGGATTCTGGACGTTGACGACTTCCACATCTCTGTCTGTCTCTCTGGTGTGATCAGAATGAGAAAACGGAAAAGGCTTCCCGATTTACCGGAGGAGCAGTGGAAAGCTGGGCAAAAAACAGGACTTCTCGTGCATTCAATCGTTCATTCACTCAAGAAGACTCTGAACAGAGAAAATGGAGAGGCAGGATAGATAAGAGCTCATGAAAATGGATGACTCTACTCTATTCTTTACGTACAGAAGTTACTTGTGAAAAGTAGAAGAGAAAAACGAAATACACTGAAAAACACAGAGCATAGCAACCCCAGTGAACAACAACCAACCGAGAGATGATGATACGATGATACACATTAGCGGTAGTCGTACAACTACTACCAAAGTAGGTAGGCGGGGTGGGGTGCAACTAGCAGTAAAGTGCAGAAAAACTGGGTGCACATAACGAGAATAAAAAAAATATACAAAAAAGTTCAGAGAATAAAAACATCAATGTATTGAAAATATGTATAGAGGTACACAATCTGTGTGTCTTGTTAGAGGGAAAATGTTTATTTTTATACTAGCTACACGCTACTACATGCTGTTCACAACAAGGAAGACGATGATTATGGTGATGGGCACAAAAAAGAAAGTAAAATTTTGTTTTACAAAGCGAGTTTACTCGTTTTCCTCAATATTTCTAGTTTCTGTTTCTCTTTCCAGAGAAAAAATGCTCTCGTCTTGACTCTTTCTGGCATGAAGGGAAATAATATGTATGTTGATGTAGTCCATTACATAAACACATTTTATATGTATATACAATGCACACACCACTTACTAGTTACTTTTAGGTTGTGTGTACTTTCACCATTTTTCTCCAGTACTTCGCTTTGTCTTGGACCCTTGGTTGTTTGTATGTGTGTGTGTGTGTTCATAAAGTAATGCTATTAGTATAAGATGTACAACAACTTCGATGACGACGTCGAAAAAAGATTTTTTGGAGGGAGATTCAATGCATAGTAGTAGCACTGGTGCAGAGGATTGTTTTTACTGGTGCGATTTGCATGCATGGCCACGTACAAGGAAGAAAGGGAAATGGAGTAAAATTCATTGAAAAATTGGCGAAGAGCAATTTATAAAAGTAGAAGCCAGTACGAACTACTATAAATGGCACAAATATACACCAGTGTGGTGTCCATATTGAAGGAGAGAAAAATAAGTATGTAGAAGGGATGTGTGTGCATTTTAAGCGTTTTCCTTAAAAGTCGTCTCCCTTTTACAGCACAACTACTCCTGTCTTTGTGCTTTTCCTTCACGGTTCGATACTATTATATTTACATTCTAACTTGAGAAAGAGAAAAAATGAAGAGAGAGAGAGAGAGAGAGAGAGGCTGGTTGTTATTACAAATGATTCTCTTCTTTTTTAACTCTCTATGTATTTATATCCTTTAATGCTTTCCTCAACACTTTCTGTTTTGGGTTTTACTTTTCCTCTTACATTCATGTGTCGTTTGCATTTGCATACCGTGATTGTGTTTGTGTAACAGAGAGAAAGGGAGAGAAAGAGAAAGCTATCTCTCGCAAAAGAGAGAAAACTGGGATCCGGAATAAAATGAAACAAGGCCGAGACGAGTAGTAGGAAGCAAGTTTTAATACTTTTTTCTTAGGAAAATGTTAGTTAAATCTTTTTCCCTTTTCCTTCTCCTCCTCTTCTCTTTTCTCTCTTTCAATCTCGCTCACTCCATTCTCCGTCCAATTTCTCGATGCATTTTGTCATTCTTCCTAAAAGCTTACGTTTTTCCTGTTTTTGCTGGCTCTTCTTTGTAGAAGACAGAGGGGAGATAGAGAGAGAGAAATTCAGGAAAATTGATTACACCAAAAACATATACTTTTACGGGAAAGAAAGAGAGGAAATAGAAAGAAGGAGTATCCACTCGACGAAATGGATAGGTATTCAAACTTCTCTTTGCTTGTTTCTACCATGAAGTGGTGGTGGTAGAAGGGATAGAGGATGAGGAAAAGGACAATTAAAATGGGAATTTTTGCTTTATTTTTTGCGACTGTAGTTGAGAAGGAGAGAGCAGAGAAGGGGAGAGAGATGTAACTTAACAGTTTATACCCGCTAGCTTTGAATTCCTATCACCTACCTACTATTCAAATAAGTTGTTATAAACACGCAAGATATAAAAGCCCATGCACAAGTGTAGAAGAGGGATTGAATATTTTTGTTTTCCTACTTTGTAAGATGGCGGGGGTGGATAAGAAATCAGATCAAGTTTTCTGTTTCCTTCTTCTACAACCCGAGTCTAAGAGAGGAGGATAGAAGAGGGATGAATGGAAAGAAGAAAGTATTACGTCGTCTATACATTTATCCATTCCTTCATTCACTTCCCAACTCAATTGGTGTTTTGCAGTATGAGAGTGCATTGAATTCTACTAAAATAATAATAAAGATAATCAAGTAAAATGAAAAAGTTTTCTTTGACTCAGCCAACCGCTCATTCATTCATTCCTCCTCCTTTTCCCTTTCCCTCTTTATATACCTTACCATCATTGTATAATTTGCAGAGCAGAAAGTTGCTGCCAAAAGTCCTTGTCCCAGTATCAGTATCGCCGTAGAAAAACAAAAGGAAAAAGTATAGTGTGTGGGTTGAGTGCAGGATCCAACTTGTTCACAACTATGATGAAAAAATCCTTATCAAAATCCTCCTTTCGTACGACTCACTTTTTATATGGATTATAACTGATTTGTTCGTATATATTGGCTCGATGACTAGAGATACACATATGCTACGGATTGTAGAAGTAGAAAGATACATATGTCATCACTATAATCTGTCATTATAATTGTATCCCCATTTCTGGAAATGTACCTCCCGTTCCAGTCTCTCTCTGACTGAGTTGGGGAAAAAGTTTGAAAGTGAACGACAACAAAAATATTTTTTAAACTTGTCGCAAGCGTAGCGTGTCTATTGCCGAAGCTGAAGTTGGTCGAAGACAATTTTTGCACTTGTTCTCTTTCCCTCTACCGATATTTGGGGCTGCTTATATGAAGACGACAACGACGTTGATGACGATAACAATATTATTAATAACTTTAATAATGGTTTTGCACACACATAATATGTATACTCACAAAACCCTACTATCACTGCCAAATTCTACAGGGCTGCTGTTGCACGCGCACATAGCATCTTAGTCATCATCATGATTGTCATGAGCAGCAAAAGCAGCAGCGCCGGCAGTACGGCAGATCTTTCCATCGGGACTCATTACAAAAGATTTGGAGAGAAGGTAGATTTGACAGAAATAAATGGGCAACTGTCAGCCAGGGAACACTTTCACAAGACTGATGTCCTATTTCTTTACTTTGATTTCCAGGAATAGCGAAAAAACTTGTCTGTCTGCTTTGCTTCTTCGCTTCTCTTTCTTTCTGCTTTTCTCCATCTGCTGAGGCTGCTTCTGCTGGTTTTTCCCGTATCCTGCTTTATTTGCTCACGGATAAAATGTATGAATGAATGAATGAATAAATGAAAAGAGCCATTTTTATTTTGTGACATTTTTCTTTCTGTTTATGAGTTTCTCGACGAAATGTCTCGCTCTCTCTCCCCTTTTCCCTTCCCTTCAGAATTGAGTGCTAGCAGCACTGTGCTACTATGTGTCTTGGCTCGCGCGTGTAAGAAAATGTGTTCCTTTTACATTTGCGTTTTGAAAATCGGATCATGTGTAATATTTTTACGCGAAAACGACAGATAGAAAGAAGGCATGACGAATATTTTTTTCATTTTTCTCCATCTTTTACTTGCTTATATTAGTTCTCTTGTTTTTTCGTTTACTTTTCTCGGAAAAAATAAATTGCTTGTGACATTTCTGCGGAAGAATAAAAATAGTAGGCAAACATATTTTTTCTTGCTGAGTAGATAGTCATTTGATTACACGGTTTTTACAACTGCTGTACACACACAAGGAGACCAAGAGGACCTGCTACATTTTTATTGCTTTCGTGGTAATGCCACGGTTGGAAACAAAATAATAATGATGACGGCGGTGCCAAAATAGGTAGAGGTGTGGCAAATTTAATTTTATTGTCTGTCAAAAAACAACCGTCAGAGAATTTTACGCACGTCAACTTCATAAACGTGAAATTTTTGTCCCACTCACTTTATTACCATTTCTATTATTTTTTTGTTTTCTGCCTTATACAACCACAAAAAGTAAGAGGATGAATTGGTCTCACAAAATGATAAAACGTCTGTTTGAACATACATCATTATTTATAGTTTGTTTAGTAAATGAGTAAAAACCAGAAAAAGGCATTCCAAACATGTGCAGCGATATATATAGCCGTGTCCTTAAGAGAGAATAGTAAAAAAACCGTTCAAAATTATCGTGTGTGCCACTGGTTAGTCATCTTTTACTTTGTTTGTTCTCTGTCACTTTTTCTATCCTCTGTCTCCTTACATTATTTTAAAATGCTTTTGACATTTTAATAAAGGGCTCAAACTCTATTTTGGCGGTTTTATTTTTCTAACGACAAAATTACTACTCCTTAGTAGTACTGCCGTCACCGTCAAATTTTAATCACATTTGTTTTACATGAGCCGTCTGTGACATAACGGTGATGGTAACCAGGACACTATAAGTAGCTCACCATTTTCTTTCTCTCTCTCTCCCTCTCTTATCTAGTTCGATTAGCAAATACAAACATTTTTATTTCCCTGTGTGTTTTTCTATTTCTTCTCGCCCTTTCCCCAGAGTCCGTTTAGCTATTTTTGGGTATCCTTTCCTGTGTTACTGGCAGAGAGAGAGAGAGACACTAAGCAATAATTTTAAACTCCTTTTAGGAATAAAACGGAGTGATCCTCTTTTATTCTCTTTTCTGCCATTTTTACGGTAATTCGGCGCAGAAAAAAGAAAACAGAAAACTTGTCTTTTAGTACAGGCCAGTGAAGGAAAGAGTATGAGAGAAAGCGACCCACATGAATCCCGTTCGCATATATTATGTACATGGCTAGAAACTTGAACTACTTATTTGCAACAAATAGAAACAAAAACGGATACCCTATTTAACCACTTTTTTTGCCGTAGCTGTGACCCTATCTGTGTGGTGGCGGAGGCAACAGTGATGGCAATAATAAAAGTAATGTCGCTACCATTACACCGCTTTGTCACACGAGCATAGGGAAAGCAAAAGACTATTGCGTACATATCTTCCCCGGCTTTATTGGTGCACAAAAGAAGGCTGTATATTGAGTTGACAATAACAAAGCAGAAATTTACTGGAAGTATATAGATGGGAGGTAAAGTACCCAACTCATATGGTCATATACAGATTTATTTTTTTTAGATGTTCGTACCTCCACAACGAATACTTCTACAAGAGACGTTTCTGAAGGAGAAAACTGGTGCTAATAGTTTCGTAAGTAGTGGTTTCAAGAAAACTTCCAGATAGTGACATAAAAGAGTGTAGGTATATATTTAGTATTACTAGTGGGACAAGGAGACACGGAGTCATTGTTTGTAGTATTCCCGTTACTGAGTATTTCTTCTATTTCTTGTCTACGGATGATATTATTAGACATCTCTTTTTTCTGGATTTGATGACTGACTCAAGAGGCAGAGCACTGCTAGTAGTAGTAGGACACCAGTAACTTGTTTTCTCTCTAGCTTTCTAGCGTCTTTGATGAGTCCGTAGTCGGTAGAAACTTGCAAAAAAGCTGAAAGAAAAGGGACAATACACTGAAAGGAGTAGGAATAGGTACTTTTTTATACATCTAAATGTATAGCCGCGTTTGAAAGAGAAAGCATTCCCTCTCTTTAGCATTCTCTTTACGGAAAAAAGTTTTGGCTGAATGTGACTTTATTTTTGTGGAGCCTTTTTTATGCGCCATAACAATAATAACATGGGTAATATGATGGGATGAAACTAGCTGAAACGACGTGATACAAGGCAACTCATTCTCTTTCACTGTTTTCCTCTCTCTCTCTCCTCTTTGCCTTTGTAGTGGGACGGTAGTTTAGGAACGACCGGAATTATATACTTTGAATTTTTCAAGTATACCTATACAATACACTTCTCGCTCATATCCGGTTCTGCTATATGCAACGTCGTATCACCAGCAATATTGGTGTCCTTGTATATATACTTATGATCATTGCAGGTTTGCACAAACTCCCACTCAAAATTTTCACCGAGTTTTGCCGCTTCTCTAGCATTTTCTTCGCAGCAACTTACTTTCTATAAAACAGCATAATCAACTCGTTTATAGCAGCAGATATCAGTATCATTGTCGTCGTCATCATCTATTCGTCGTCAGAGTCAGCAGCAGCATCATCGTCGTCGTCGTCGTCGGCACAGTTTTTTCCTCTCTGTAGCTTTTTATGCCTTTTGTTTTTCTTCCGCCAATGGAATTTTTTTTCTGTCTGCCTCTCTCTCTCCAGTTGTAGTAGTTGTAGTCATAGTAGCAGTAGTCGCAGCAGTTGCACTAGCCATACTATTAAATATTATTATTGTACTTTTTCCTTCTTTATACTTTTTTTGTTTTAACAGTAAGCCATGTTTATTCCTTTGACAACTTTTATCTTTCAATTTTCAATACTCTCTTGCCAGTAGTTTCACAAAAATGGCACAGAGTGGAGTAGTAAAAATAATAATAATAATAAATGGCAACTTAGTTTTTTCTTCCTTTTCCCATTTTTCTCCTGTTTTTGGGTTCTTCATACACTCTTCCCTCTTTTCCTTACTCTTCCCCTCTGTGTGTGTAGACCCAATAATATACACCATTCTATCACCTTATTATTTTCCCAAGCACGGATACATAGAATTGGCAGAAAAATTGAAATAAAAAACTTGTTACAAACGATTCTTCGATTAGGTAGTTTACTTTTTTCCCAGGGACTCTTGTGTAGTTGTACACACATGTAACCAGCGTGAGATAAAATAATAAATATAAAATTCATTGTAACAGCAAAGTTGTGCGTCCTTGCAGTTTTTTGTTACTCCACTTTTTCTCTCTGTGTCTCACCCTTTTTATTACGACACAACGCCAAGAAATAATATAGTGTTAGAAGTAATAGTAACAATCGAATTATGAAACTGTCCCTACCATCATCATCATCACTATTAGCACGTTTTATGTGGGATGACGTTTGTTGTGGTTAATTTCCAGGCAAAGCAGAGCAACAAAAAATAGAAACCAAAATAATTGTCACAATTTTCAAATTTTTTTCTTCTTCTCTTTTCCTGTCTCCTGTCTATATTTCCCGTTGTTGGAGAATTACTAGTAGTAGTTTTGCAATAAATAAAACGCGTTAGCTTTATTATCCGTTTCGGAGAAAGATACGAAATATAAAAACGGAACAAGTGTTTGCCAATTTTTTTTACAACAGACGCAGCGGTTATATATTTATTTATTTATTGTCAAATGAGAGGATCATACATACACCCACAAAATATGTGACCTTTTCGTGTGTATGTATATATATACTGTTCGCCAAGAACAAATTGTTGGCAGCAAATCAGCAGCTTGGCTTTCCAAGGGAATTTTCGTTTCTACCATGCTGAGCTTTCCTTTGCTACACCACTGATGTTAGCAAAGAAAAGCACTATTTTAACAAATATGAAATATTTTACACGTAGGAACATACACATTATTATCTCTGATACCCAACCACTTTCTCTCACCGTCATCATTATTAGCATCCCAAGCTTTATTAAAAATACAAGTTAGTAGGAAAATGTTATATGGATTCAGAAAGGTATGATAGAGATATTTTCTTTTTTCCATGCTCCTGAAAAGTCGACCAAGATACGTTTCACAAACTGATGTAGGAAGACGTGCGTGTTTTTTTTATCAAAGCGTGAATGCATGTGCAGTATCCATACAATAAAAATGTGAAAGTAAACCAAGCCAGCCGGCCAGCTTCTCTCTACCACCACCATGCGTATCATCCACTGCGTCGAAGCTGCCGCTTCCCATATTTTTTTCTCTTTCTCTGCTTTCCTTTTCCCTTCTTGCTTCGTTCTTACTTATTACTTCATTCTGTGAAACATGCACGAAGCAAATGAGACCAAAGCAATTTTTGCATTCACATCACCCGCTTTTTTTAAAGTTATACTCGTACTAGTTGTAAGTTGACGACCAGAATAGAAACGATATTAGAGCCAAAGAAACATCATCATCTTGGGTAATTCTTTTTCTCCTCAGTATGTTTTCTTCGTGTTTGCTTTTGCCACCAAATAAAATCCCTCATTATCATCTTTTCTTCCGCTATCATTTACAAACCACGCTCATATTTATATTTTAGTTACACATGTACTGCACTTGACAAAAACCTCTTTTCTACGCACTGTACAAGGTAGTTCATATAGCACATCGGTGTTTAACGACACTGTCATTGGAATATATTTGCCAAATATTTGAGAGGCTTCTCTCATGATGAGGACGTCGACCTACAGAAACAATGCAGAACACTTTTGTAGGCCAAAGTAAGCAGTGAACAAAAGCCTTGGCAAAAAAGTAATTCATTTTCTCATTTTTGTGCCCAAATACACTCACGATGTAGACATATACCTACTTCTCTATACTCGCAAATACGGTCATGTACTACGAAGAAACAGATTTTCTTGCCACTTTGTTGTTGACGTTGCTTAGCTTCTGGCTCTTATGGCCTTTTCTCTACTACCCGTAGTGATCTTGGTACTTAAAAATGAAGTGTAGTCCAGGGTACAGGCGAAGAGGAAGAGAATATGTGAAAGTGAAAGGAACAAATAAGACAATGGCAAAAAACTGCATGCGAGTGGGCCAGTGTCACTACTATTTGTACATAACATGACCATCATCATCATCGTCGTCGTCCTCCTCGTCCTCACGAATATTCCTTTCGCTTTCTTTTTTTCTCGCTCTATTCTTCTTACCAGCTGCTGTTTTACATTCTTTTCTGCTCTTCGTCCAAAGTTGAGTCGATTTTTGGGTGAACGACATGCCACTACTGCTGCACAACAGTCAACTTTGCCCACGCTGGCATGTAATATACGGTTGTTTTTACCATTAAGGACGTAAACTTTACATCGTTCGTTTAGTAGTCAGTGACGCAAAGCATCAGGACGCTGACTATGACGATCATAGTATGAGATTTTTTCTCTCTACTGGGCCCTCTCGCTCGTATTACAAGCATCCCCGAGTAGACAAGCCCTTGCCAAGATAGCAGCAAAAGAAGCGGAGACGAGGAGAAGCAAACATGAACTTGGGGAGTTGTTGCTATTGTTTTTTTCTCTGCTGTTCCTGCTTAAGAAGAGAGAGAGATAGCAAAGAGATACATGAAATGGGAAATAAATAAATGTATTCTACTCAGTAACTCTGCTCTACTCCTTTGGGTTTGACAGACTATGACTCCTGCCGAGAGAGCTAGAGAGGAAGAGAAAAAAGGTCTTTTGTTTGAAAGAGTGAGACAAATGTAGAGTAAAGCTACTTGAAGAGAAAAAAACGCAATTGCAAAATGGAACACAGACACACATCTCTTCTGTCTCTTCTCGCGTAGTGGTCATGGTACCACACTGAGTTTTCTTGCTTTGTGTGCCCTTACTTAAAATCCACCAAAAAGAGCCACTGCTCACCCAATTTTGCGTACTTACACTGTCCCTAGCCATTTCCCCCTTTTGCTCGCTCTCCTTTCCCCCGTCCTCTCTTAGAAAGCGGCATTTTCTGGGGTCTTTTTCTCACTCGTTGACTTTTCCTCGTTTTTTCATGGTAACCGACTACACTCTGAATAGCTGGTTGCCTCGATGGCAACCGCTATACGACCATCCTACGTTACTCCTGCTGTTTTTGCGTTACCACTATTATTTTGGTGGTATTCTGGTGGATTGTGTAATTTTTGAAGTACCACGCAACCCAGAAAAGACCAGCAATATTAATGTATCCTCCAGAGAAGTTTTGCAGAATACAAAAGAGGAAAGTGCAAGCAAAAAATACTTGTTGGTGTACATATGTACGGGAAAAATGTATGTATGTGTGCGCCTCGGATATATTTACGTTCATATTTGGGTGCGTATGTAGGTAAGTGCTTAAAATGCCAGCGATGAGGATAAAGATAAAAGTGGTTCCTTTCTCAGTAGATTCGGTGACATTAGAGAGAAAAGAAGCAAGACGTGTGGTAAAAGCTCAGAGAAAGGGATAAGAGAGAAAAGAAGACGAAAGACAGGGAAACAGAAAAACTTTTACATCTTCAGCATTTCGACTGGTAATAGTAGTAGTAGTATTAGTAGCACTGCTGCTGTAGTAGCAGCAACACTACAAGGTTGTCGAGGAGGACAACGCGACGAAGACGACCAAAGCTTTGTGCATCATTACACAAGGCAGAAGTATCTGGGTCTGCACAAAAAGCTTTCTACTACATGAAATATTGGTTAAAATTGATCGTCGTCTTCATTCTTTCTTTCCCTTTTATTTGCTCACTAGCTGTTAGGAAGACGCAGAAGAGGGAGAAAAAACTGATGACTATGGAATCTTATTTATTCTCTTCCTGCCTATTTCTATTTACATCACATCTCTATCGTTACTTTCCTCGTGACAAAAGAGAAAGGGGAGATAAAAGAGAAGCAGAATTTTTTTTGGCGTGTTCCCTTTTATCGCTGGACTGATCCATGATAATCAAGACCAGGGAGAAAACAATAGGGTATACATGCAGCATATGAAATGTCGTCATTGTCATGATTGCTTCCCTGTTTCGATTTTTCCGATTGCCCTACTTAAAACAATGGCAAGTAGGGAAAGAGAATGAGTAGTTGTTTTAGCGAAGCGGTAACAAATTTGCAATAATGATCGAGTCAAGTTCCTTTTTTCCCTGGGAACTACACAACAGATAGGGAGTAATGCTGATAGACATGGAAAATTGCATTTTCGTCGGTAGGAGCAAGAGAAAGACCGAGAAGCTAAAGAAAAATGTCGACGTCAAAGGATTTAATCCAAAAGATTTATTTGTTTTTAATCAAATGAGCAAATATAGTGAAACGTGGGAGTAGTCTTGTAACGACACAAGTGACTACTGCATAAGTGCTTCCCGGAGAGAAAGGTAGTAGCAACAATAACACTGTGAAAAAAACTAAACAGAAATGGAGAAAGGGAAAACTTGCTGAGAATATCATAGCAGTATACCTATTTGTGTATTATCTTCCTGACACATTAAGCAACTTGGCACTGCATAATAAAATGCTGGATGGGGAAATACGTAGAAGAATATTGCGAAAGAGAAAAAAAGAGAGAAATAATAGTAATAAATGAGTGTATTCACAATAACCAGTGGTCCGAATGTCTACAACTGGCTTTATTTTCTGTCTTATATGTATTATCCTTCTTTTGTGGGCAAAAATGGTCGCTGACACGGAATTGCCGAGTGCTGGGTAAAGGGATCTTTTGATCTGTTCAGGAAGCCATGAGGCACGGAGAAAGAATAAGTTCAAGAAATAGTAAGCAAAAAACTAGAGGAAAAGTAATGTTTTGTTGTTGAGATGATCATGATGTCGACACATTTTAAATTTTATTTTCTTAAACCAAAACTTTATTTCTGTTGGTTTGGGACTTTAGCTTGTCAGACCGTATATAGGTTTAGGTTTGTCTATTTGGCTAGTCAAAAGGCTCGAGTGGGTAGTCTCTGAGAAAGTGAAACTTTCTTTGTGTCGCAGTTTCACCAAGCCAACAAATGGTCAGTATGTGTGTAGTGGATTAAGGAAAACGATGTTATTGTTGAAAAGTAGTGTATTCCATATCCCGATCAATTACTGTTGAATATTTACGTAAGGAAAAAAATGTCCTTACTTCGCTACGGTGAAATGAATGATAAGTAAAAAGTGAAAAATAAAATTTGAGCTGCGTTTGGGTGAAGAATTTTTTGCCAAGAATTCAAAATTGTCTCCCTCAACTGCAAATTGTTTCCAACTTATACATATATTTGTAAAAACTTGAAATGCGCACTATACGTTACTGGTAGTGCTCGAAGTCCTTCAAAATCTTTCATTCCGTTCATTAACTTCTTTTCAAGTCTTTCGGAATGAAAAAATCATTCATTTTATTTATTTCAGGTGAATGAAAGGAAATCAAATAGATGGACATAACATTCTTTTCATTCAACCATACATACTACTAGTGTTTTACTATTTTAAAATTTCACATGAAATGTTTTGCAAAAAGAAAGTTTTTAAATTTCTCTTCTCATCACGATACCTTTTCTTAAATTTTTGCAAATATGTACCTTTCTCTGAAATGGCGGAATTGAAAAAAATGTTACAAAAATGTAATTTTTGCAGAACAAATTTTTAGGTCAATTTGAACGTAAAGGTCGACGTCCATCTGAACATTGGTGGTGCCTATGTTGAACAGAACCTTTTGTCCTTGCATTACATTACAAAGACAAACTTTTCTCTTTAAAAAACTACTTACCCCAGCAAATAATTTTATTTCTTCTTTTACTCCAAAAGCTAATAATAACTTGCACATTGTCTGTGTACAGTACGCCACCCAGGTATACCAGTTTATTGAAACTGCTTTCAAGCTGTAAAAAGCGACTTTGTTAATACTTTACTATCGTGCACACTTTTCCAACCGTTACACTTTAAACTAAACTATACCCTACAAATAATTTTCTTTCTGGCCAGCTGGATCCGGGTAAGAATGTAGCCAACTTTCTAGAATGCCACAAAGCTAACCTGGTTTCGACCAAAAAATACCTATAAACTTCTGAACTCTCATTTATTCCCAATATCTCCCTATCATTCGCCAATGAACACCGGTAGCGCGACGGTGGTAACAATAACAAGCGCAGTAGAATTTTGTAGAATATATTTGCAAATAATAAAAATAGTTAAATGACAATGCTATAGGATATTCCGCCTTTTTAAGGGTGCATATCTATACACGAGGCAAGTTTGTTGTACAAGTCGTCGGTGACTAATGTGCATTACCTACGGAAACATAAGAGTAGTAAGAAAGAAAATAAGGTAAGAAAAAATGGTCATGGTGTGTCGTAGTAATAAAACGACACACAGTCAGAGAAGGCAGGCGACTGTAAAAAATGGCAGTTGAAGAAAAGAAGCCATGTGTAGTAGTAGTCTTCTTTGTGTTCTCCTTCTTCTGTTACTCTTTCTTGTTCGCCGAGAGACGAAGAAGAGATGGAGGGAAGACGAAGGGGAGGGGGAATTGGGGATGAAGAAAGAGAGAGAAGGGATAAAGAAACGACTTTGTAAGATGGACGAGTAGGCATAAAAGTTTTTGCTTAAAAAGACACATAGGTTACCTAAAAATAAGTGTATATTTTATCCTGCTTGGAGAAACGTCGACGAACTCAGTAGACTGACGACGGAAGGATGCTGGTTGGTTGTGCTGTTATTTTCCACCGCCATCGCCGTTTCTTTTGAAACTTTGCTTACTTATGGCGTAATAATAAGACAGAAGAAGCATGGCTGCGAGTATTATAAGCATTTCTTTTGCTACCACTGCTGCTGCTATTTGCAACTCGCTCTCTTTCTTACTCGTAAGCGTTCTTTCTCTTCTGTCTCTGCAAATGTGTGCAAGTGTGCACTGGCATGAGATTTTCTTCTTGTCCTTTTTTCCCTACCAGTGTCGATATAATCCGGACAAGGACTTTTCCCCTTCATTTTTTTACTTTTCGCCTTACCCTTTATATTTTGCTTATATGCCTTTAATTTTGTATAAAACTACACGCTTGCACGGCCACACACACACACAAGTGCATGCAAGAGAAGAGAGACTTGAAGCCAGCTAGAGCTGGATGGTGAAGCACGAAAATGAAAAGAAAAGTAAGCAAAGTAAAATGTATGCATCATTCTATATTTCTCGTTCCACTGTGTTCTCATACTGCCGAGATATTCAGCAGTAGTAGAAGTGATGTTAGTAAGTAGGGTAGTCTACGGAGCGTCAAGTTGAAGCTGGGGAAATAAAATGAGTGAGAGAGAAAGGAGACTTTTCCTCTAGTACAAGCTATATAAGCGTTTTCAGTCTTTTCTTATTTTCTTTATCCATTTTTACTATCCAATGGGTTCAGGGAGGCAAACAGAGTAACACTAGCGGGAGTAAAAGAGAATAGAGAGAGAAGATAAGGAGACGGGAGATAAATATGGATGACTAAAAGTTATGTGTCGACTACTATGACACAAATGCCCAGGACTGAAAATCAAGTTTTTCTCTCCAAGCTAGTCCGTTTTTAAAATAGCCAAGGAGGGGTTCTTACTGGTTCCGTGGTCATTTCGCTTACCTACAAATTCTTTTCAGTAACTGCAATATCGTGCAAATGTGTAACTTTTATCGTCACCAAGATTATTTACTTGTAGCTGTCATGGCAACAGGGCAAGCGGAAAGTTGAGGAAACTACAATCATTTTTAGAAAATTTTCACACATTCATTCTCTTCCTATCAGTCTTTAACTGACTCAATTTTTACTCAATTTTCCTGGCGTGCTAGACATCGAGCGCGGCTACAATAATTTTATCCCTTCCTCTAATTTCCTACGTTGTGCTAACTCCCAATTACACGGCATCTGACAGGCTCAACTCAAAAACAGTTAGTAATCGTCAAAATCAAATCAGCCTCGAATTATAATGTCGTTTTCCCTCTCCCAATCTATTTATACTGTTCTCGTCCTACTCTTCCCCATTTCCTCATCACTCAGTGTTGCTGCTGTTGTTGTCGTCACTTTGACAAATTGGTTATTATTTCTGTCCTTACACATTTCTAATCATTTGTTCCACCCTACGGCAATCACCGTGTATCGTCATCATCAACATTACCACCACCATTCCAAAAAATAAAGCAACTACAGCACTAAACAGTGCATGGCATCGCCTGGGTGTGTAGTATGCTCCTCCTTTTTTAGCACTACTTCCAACCTACTTATATTGCATCTGTCAAAACCACTCTTATGACGTAATTTTCCTACAAAAAATAATATATTTCTCCATCTTTCTCCACACATGGATCCATACAGTTCTTTATAATCATGGAATCAACAAAATTGTATTTTTAAAATGCTTGTTGTTCCTGTGCAAACCCTTGTGACTTTTGTTTCTACTTTTTGTTAAGTTGCCCATTTGTTTGGAAAGGGAGTAAAATTGTGAGCTGGTAGCAAAACCGAGCGCACATGTTCCTTTCTAGAGAAGGCAGACATGCACGGCTAAATTTCTTGGTGTCTTGGGCCCTACCTAAAGTTACAGTGTGTGGAGCTAAAGAGCATGCCAGGGAACAGTGCCAGGAAAAGCACCATGTGTTTCCATATACAATCCCATGACATGGTATAGCTATTATATACACAGAGTGCAAACTTGATGGGATGATGATAGTGGTATATTTGCAGCAGGGCAGAAGTGTTGTAGCAGAAATAGGTAGACAAGAAAGTTGCGTTGTTTGAAGAGGCTTTTAAGGAGGTGGATAGGTATTAAAAATTAAGGCAGCATCGTAACTGCACCAGCTGTGGTGTGGCAGCACTGCAGTTTCCCTGGTGGAAGCATAGAGAAATGGCCTGTGTGACTGAGTACACAAGTTTTTCACTTTGACTTGGGTACTAGCGCTACTTGGGGATCACCAAAGGAAGGAGGTGTTGAGAAGGACGGCCAAGCATGAATGATGACGACGACGATGATGAGGATGTCGGCGGTTCAAATGTTCATCAATAAAATTTATAGTATTTCCTACAATCCTAATGAAAACCTTGTCAGGTTTCCATGAATGAAATAATCTTGAATCCAGTTGATACCATCTTAGCATTCGAGAATAGTACACAATCATATTTTTCACGAATCTGTTATAAGAACAGCATTGTTATTCTACTTGGGATATGGGTGACACCAGCGGATGTCAAGATAGTTCGCCCATTGTAAAGAGAAAACATGTACAAACAATTATTAAAAACGATTGTAAACCAGTACTAGAAGTTATTACGTACGTAAATAAATTTTTCTTAAAGTATAATATTTTAAATAAATACTTGTGGCCACTTATACATACCTCGTAAACTGGTGAATAAGAAGCCATTTTTTAAAGCGCTGCCAGAAAGATGTAAGGAACTGCCTGTCGGCTATTTATCCCATAAGTTTCCACGATTTGTAAAATTTTCTTTACCCCTCCTTCTCTTTCTTGTTAATTATCGTGAAACTGAAAGAACGCGTCGCTTACAACCACTCTTTAAGGAGGACGAAAGACGCCCACAATCTACTGTGACTAGTTTTGAGTGCTCCTAAAGTAAGAGAATGGTCCACTCTTCATCACCGTCATCTTTGTTCTTAAGAGACTCTTTCAGCATATACGCTGCTGGTACGCACATAAACTCGAGAGAAAGTTTCCACTTGAAACTTTCTTTGGGAAGAAAGAAGACCAAACCGAGCCAAAGAGGAGAAAGTTAAGACAAGAAACCAGTTGACAAGGCTTTTAATATGCATGCGTAATAACAGTAATGCAGCGGAGAAGAGGGCGACTCCTCCCAACCACTATCACTACCAACACCACCACCACTTCGTCCGCTACCACAACTATATTAAATTATTAGTTACGAGAATGAGTGGCTTGACTTGGCCTTGCCTAGAGTAATAATAGTAGTAGCAGTAGTAGATATAACAGTAGTGTCAACTGGGGGACTTTTGATTAGCTATCTCAGAAATATTTTTGGAATTACTCTTCAGGGACTCATTTCTCTCGACTACAACTTGCCCAATATTGCTGTCCCATAATATTCTTTTAGCTGCAAAACGGGCTTGCACACGTTCAAAATGAAACAAAATACCCGGTTACGAAAAAAATATGAATCCGTTTTTAAAAAATCCGGGGAGTATTGCTCCTGTGTTCGTTATTCAAGGTTTGTTTAGAAAGTGTAGAGACTTTAAAATTTGTAGGAGGATATGGAGAAACAAGGGAATGATTTTCTCTTCCTTAAAACTTGTCTCTGTAGCAAAAATTTCCTCTGAAACAAGTTCCTATTTACATTTTTTCCAGATAGATACCTGGCGAGATGCTGTCCCTAGTGGTAAAGGACCACCAGGGACAGCAAAAAAGAATTTGTCTTTGATTAAAAAGAAAAATGCTCATTGTAGCTATAGTTCGGAGTGGCAAATTGTAAAGTGGAACTTGGAAAATGGCAAATGCCTCTGTCAAATGAAGAAAGAGAAGAGTTGAGGGAGTTGAGGTACTTCATAATTCGTTGATACAGCCACCTTTTATTAACATTAAATGGCAAGCATCTGTCAAATGAAGAAAGAGAAGAGTTGAGGGAGTTGAGGTACTTCATAATTCGTTGATACAGCCACCTTTTATTAACATTGCTGCTATACCCTTACCCTCACCGTCATCGTAATCATCGCCACCCGTGCATCTTACTCTTGCTTCCTTTCTTCCGTGGCAAATCACTTGAGCCAGCACGAACTGATTAGTAATATAAAGAGACACATTCTTCCCATCTCCTCCAACACAAGAATTTTCAACAAACACCACAGCAGAGAGAGAAATGATGACGATGACATTCTCTTGCTTGAAGAAACGCAACAAATGCTTGCCATTTTCTCTCTGTGTCCCATTTTCTCTTTGCGTCCGTTAGTCTACCATGAGAAGACAAGACTGTGGCTGTATATGAACCTAAATATGGATAACACAGAGTCACATCAACTCAAACTTTTCCTAGTATCTTCCTCTTCCCATCTGGCCACAAACAAATCTGTTATCGGCGACGTCAAAATAAGTTCTCTCACTTTGACGTACTCCACAAAATTACCGGGAAATCCTCCGACGAACAGGAAGAACCAGCACACTATTTCTAAAGATCAATTCGACATCTAGAAATGGGGCTGTAGTTTATGTGTCTTTATGGATGTTCCTATTACGCGGACTATTTTTGATGTGTTCAGAATTGGATACTTGTGCCGCCGTTGCCACCACCAGCGCCACCACAGATTTCTAGTAGACATGCTTGAGTGACTTAAATGAGAGACTCTTATTTAATTATATAATAGGAAAATATAGTGCGACAGACTGAAAAGGAAGTGGCCTATTTCTCCCCGTCTTTCTCTATCATGGGCGCACAAACGGATAATATATCATGCGATAACTACACACTCACACACATATTCCACGTCTATTTTTCATCCAAGTTCAATGTAGCACAGAGATAGGAAAAGCAGTAATAGAGAGATGGTCCGAATAAAGAAGCATGTAAGCTCCTTTCTCTCAGTTGGAGTTTTAGACGTGTGTGTGAGCAGAGCAAAGAGTGTAGAATAAAACCCAGCGAACCACACTGATGGATTTTAACTTTCAGGCTTCCAGATAATGACCATATTTTCTCACTTTCACAGGGCACTTTATTCAAAAAGGTAAAAGTGGGTAATGAGATGCATGATTTCAGAAGAGAGAGATGGAGAATGAGCTCCTCAAGGAAAACTATTAAAACCACACAAGTACCCTCTTCACAAGTCTTCGTCGTCTCCTTCTTCTTCTTTTACACAATTCTCAGTTTCCTCTCGTTTCCCCCTCCCCTCTTTTCTTTCTCCTTACTCTCTATCCTCCTCATTCTCCACTTGTTCCAACTTCTTCCCATTTCATAAATGTGTGTGGTGGAAGGGGTGGCAGCGGTAGCATACTTCTATTTAATGTCCTTATTATGCATATACAGCAATATCAGTTTCAAGTGTGTGTGTGTGCTTGATTTCCCATCCGTAATGAGATGATTATGCTCTCATGCATAAGCTTTCTTTCTCTTCAGGAGGTAGTACGGAAAATACTGAGAAAGCTGGATAGTAGCAAAAGTTGTTTCTATCTGTAACTCTTTGCGCTTTGTTGTTAGACCATTTCTACCTATCCATCTTGCTCTTGTAAATATATTATTATAGAGCAGTCCAACTAACACACCAGCACATATCCATGTGTAACTCTGACGATCATGAAGGTAACGATAATGCACCCCATATTATGGTCATATTAAGCGTACCTATTAAAGAATGAAATCATTTTACCAGTGAAACCCGTACCAAACCAAACCACCATTATGACATTAGCTTCGTCCCTGTGTACGTCATACAGTTTACTTGCCAACATGAAACTGTACCTTTTCAGACACATGCACACGTACGTATTTAACTACTGCGTATGAAGCACGTACAAAGCTAAAAGCTGTACTCGTTTGCCAACCTTAAAGCACTCTAGTAAACATATAGGTACTTGGAAGGGCATGGTGTGATATCATCATGCAGCGTTTCCAGATAAGTCAGATAATCACAACTGTGCATTTACTTTTTCCGGAGGTAACTAATTGCAAATGACAGTATGGGTACGTAATTTTCTTAACTGGGTTGTTAGCTCGTGGTAGAAACTGGAATGTGATTACTCACTCTTTACGTAGCAAAAGAGTTGGGAGCATACATACCTATGCAGGTGAAAGTAGTGGAGAGAATAATAGTGGAGGTGTATAGCAGGATCATATGATCTGTTTCACGCGCGTAAGTAGACAATAAGAATACCCAACGATAAAATGCATTAGTACAGTATTCTGTCAAGGTCTGCTCGCATCAGAGTACATAACTTTGAATGCAGTGCCAACAATCGTAAACCGGTTATTTCCAATGTTCTTTAGCACGGAAGGGAAGGTTACTAGCTTCTAGTTTTTGATAACGCTGGGTTATATAAGTGTACCAAGAGAGTAGTAAAGAAGTTTCTTTGGCAAATAAATTGTCATAGCATCAAAGAGAACGGGAAAGAGAAACGGAGTGAAAAGTGAGATAGTGTTTGTTTGTGTGTGTGAGAGAGACAGAAAAGGAGGAACAAAGTTTGCACGCATCACAAGGTTCCGGATTATATGTATTTAAAAAGAAAAAGTGTCACAATTTACTGGCCGTGT
>JAHZNB010002659.1:0-24185 GCA_027744295.1 Callyntrura guangdongensis | reverse complement strand
ATTTATGTCTCGGCTTCATTTTCAACTCAAGTGGGAGATTCTGGCAACTATCGCTATCACCCTTCTATTCTATAATGTTGTATATACAAAAATACTATAAATTCACCTCAAACAATTTTACAAAGTCAAACCAATTTGAAACAGGCGAATTTATATGTACTATGATCTTTATTTGTATACACACAATACATGCACTGCTGAGAATAATGTACGTGGTGTATATAGATGCGTGCATCATGCTTGCAAAAACTGATTCTGATTATTATTATGCAGCTGGACCAATGAATCCATGAAGACGCCTCTTGGTGTAGTTTAGCCTAAATTTTGCATTAATTCAGCATGTGCACTTTGGCATAAATTGATTATTTCTGCATGTCGCTTGGTTCTGGTTGAGTTTCAGTTAATTAGTATTAACATGACGGACGGAATCGAAAATAGAAAACGAGGCAATTCAAATGTAAGTCCCAATTCCAGTGACTCGCGTGGTTTTCCAAAATCATACGGACTAGAAATTTCCTGTTTGTTGTTTAGCATTGCCTGCAGTAACAGTCAAATTATCGTGCAAAATTTTTACATTGACCGAATATGTCGGATAACAAAAAATCTTAGTTTGGACGAGTGTGCTAATCTATCCTCCAAATTCTACAATAAAGACGGTATGGTCAGATAATAATAAAAAATAATTTAACTAAATTTAAATCGGTTATTAGAATGTCAAATTGTTTCATTTTCCAGAAAAACTTTTGGAAGTGACGGCTTCAAAATTTGTCATTTATCAAAACTTGATTGAATATGGATTTCCAATTATTATTTCGTTCTTTCTGGGTTCGTGGACGGATAAACACGGCAGCAAGCCTGTTTTTGTTATATCGCTACTCGGCTACTTTATTTCATTCATGTTGTACACGGTGCACTCCCTGTGGCCAGATTTACCCCCAGAGTACATTTTGACTAGCTCTGTACCTTTAGCTCTCTTTGGAGGTCTAACAGCATTGTTATTATCAAGCATTAGCTTTGTTACGAGACAGACTCCAATCCAGGAAAGAAATTTTCGGCTGTCTCTTTTAAGCGTGTGCGTAGATGGAGGGGCTGCCCTTGGATATTACCTGGGGGAAACGGTAACGACGTGATGAATTTTAAGTATCCACCCGAATTAAACCAGGCGTAGCTAATACATTTTAACATTTTTTCTCAGGTGTACAAATTCAGGGGATACTCAAATGTATTTATGTTGTCAGCATGTCTTCAGGGTTTAGCTGTGATATGTGCAATCTTTCTAATCTCTGAAAAGAAACCTGATCACGTAATGCGTTCTACTGGTTTTTCTACTAACAGTATTGCAGAATTTTTTTGTATTTATGTTGTCAGCATGTCTTCAGGGTTTAGCTGTGATATGTGCAATCTTTCTAATCTCTGAAAAGAAACCTGATCACGTAATGCGTTCTACTGGTTTTTCTACTAAAAGTATTGCAGAATTTTTTGACGTGACAGCAGTGAAAGACACAGTAATTACTTGCTTTAAGCCGCGACAAAGCAATAAGCGTAGGTACGAAAGAGGCAATATTTTATGCATTTTAAAAATGATATAAAATTAAAAATGAGATGTACTACTTTTGCGTTCAATTAATGTCTTTTTAACTCTTATTTTCAGCTGGATTTTAATTTTGTCAAGTTGTTTGGTACTTCAATATATGGCTTATCTTGTAAGAAGCTACCTATTTTTGTTTACACGAAGTACGTTTGGATGGGACCTTGCAAACTATTCCAATTTTGTAATTGCTTCCAGTATTTTCAATTCCGCAGGTACTTAAGTATTCTTTATCTTCCGGGCTGTTGTGCTGTGCTGATGTTTTCAATTTGGTCTTTAATACGTGTATGTAATGTAATGATTCTTTAATTTTTGCAATTCAACCAGGTGGTGTAGTAATGACACTGATAGCCGTAAAGTTGCTTCGTATCGCGGATATACATTTAGGTTTCATCTCAACTTTAAGTAACCTTTCTGGTTATTTGGTCATGATCTTTGCTACGTCCAGTTGGCTCATGTACGTTTGTAAGTGGATCATTTTACTTTTTTTATCAGCTATCTTTCATAATTATTTAAGCTTTTATTCGTGATTGATATGACTGACTGCTGTAAGAAAACGGCGAAAAGAACTGAAAATGTTTCAGTAACGTTGTCGCGTATTTTTTATGGCTAACCATCCCCAGCGGCTGGTATCCAGATGTGTGGAGCAATTACGACAGCTGTAATGCGATCAATCCTCTCGAAATGTGTCCATCCAGACGAACACGGGAAGCTGTTTAGTTTCGTCACATGTGTAGAACTGACAATGCCATTTGTGGCAGGATCTGTGTACGGCGTTATCTATTTGAACACTGCCACAAGCATGCCATGGGCTATATTTTTGCTTCCGATTGGAATTCAAATATTCATTGGACTGTGTTACTTGTAAGCATGGGATGAATTGACAATTGGATGATATTAACTTTTGATTAATGATGACATGACAGTGTCATTCTCGAAGAAGCAGTAATACTGTTAATATTACTTTTATTTACCTACTCACCACAGGTATTTGCACTGCACAAATGGAAATTCTTCACCCTACTCTGCGTTCCGAGAGGACTAACATCTTGCGGTATATTGGAATCAAAGATGAATGTACTCTGTTGAATCAATGTTATACTTATTAGACTAAAAATGAGTCAATTAATTGAATGGAAAACTTCTGGAGAAAGAATTAAAACTTAAATCTAGCTCATTCTAGTCAATAATACGTTGCAAGCCTTCACTCTTACTTTTTCCTCAACAACATGAACACTCCATAAGTCAGTTGTACTGCACTGAACGCAGTTATACTAGAGTACACACCCAAAGTTCAAAAACGGTTTTTGATATTACTCCGATAAAATGAAGTTCTTAATATTTTTAATTTCCTCCATGTTCCTGGTACAGGGAATACCATTGAAGCCACCCATGGGAGGTAAGTTTCTCTTAAAATTATTGTTGCCATTTGAATAGTATTTTGAAAAACTGAGGAACATTTTATATTGTGCGCAGTTGAAATATTGGATTTATTTCTTGCTTCTAAAGCTGCCACGGATAATTTGGAAGGTTTCCCTTGGATGAAGGCACCAAAAGCAAAGGCAAGGTTAGGGACAACGCCTTCATCTCATATAGAACAAACAACCGCAGCGCAGGTTCAACCTGTTGTTCCACCACAGAATCCGCCTCTTGCTTTGACCAATGAAATGCTACAGGATTACATTACCTCGCTGACAGCTAGTCTTCAACCTTTCATTGTTCCGGACGCAGTAAATGCAGACAATTCGCCAGTTGCAGCGGAGCCGCCATCAAAACGACCCTTGAAAGGAAAAGTACCCAAACAGGTGGATCCTTCACAAGTCCCTGCAACGACGGATAGCTACTGGGTAGCAGAACGGAAAATGTATCCCGACTCATTTTACGATGAATTCTACTTGGACTGGCTGAAAAAGCGTCAGGTAGAGGAAGAGCCGTCCGTTCCAACGCCAGCCCCAGCGGAAGAACAACCAGCACAACAAGTGCAGCCAGCCTCTCCAACAGCACCTCCTACACAGCCGTTACCCAGCGTTCCAATGACATACAATCCTTATCTCATGAATCCTTTTATGTACCCTCTTGCTGGTCTGAAGGTCTCAAAAGCGATGGCACAAGCACAAGTGAACGCGGCCTTGGCTGCAATGAGCATCACGACTACTCCAAAACCACTGAAGATAAAACTGAAAATTCCCATTCCAGCAGGAAGTGACTTGGCCCAGGTTGTATCTGCAGGAATTGCTGGTTTTCCACCAGGCACTACTTATGATTTGTCCAAGAAGTAGCAGTTGACGAGACGACTTCCAAATAATATGGTTAATGATATATGTAATTGATGAAGGTGGCATGACACGTTTGCATTTAAAATTTTAATTATATTTTCGTTTTACATTTCGCGTGAGATATTGAAACATGAGATTGGAATAAATTAAAAATTTCGAGAGTAAAACTTGTTTGTTACAAAAAATAAATTAAATAGAATAAGTAAGTACCGAAGTCAGACTTCACTCTGGAATTGATTTTAATTTGGCTGTAACAATATAAGGTGCTGCAGCGTTTCTGCCTCGTTTCATATCAAAAATTGCGGTTGAGCTCTTTATGCCCTCCATATCAGACAAACTAAACGTTGGTTTTGCCGGTAGGTGAACTGCTTCGGAAAGATTGCAAGGCAGTGAACGCAGTTCACCTAACTCTAGAATGAACCCATTAACTACCCACAAACAAAATGGTTTAGAAACCACACTAGGAAGATATCCAAGCACCACAATGAGATCACGAACCATGGTAAGAAAGGCAAGGGTAATCATTCCAGTGACAATAAGAGATGTAATAGCTGCTCCTCTCCAAAACAAGCAGTAAGATAACTTGAGCTGTAGCAAATGTAACATTTTTTTTCTCTGAATTTTCGTTACGAGTGGACATTTGCAAAAAATATTATAAAAAATAATCTACCTTTTGGATTCCCGTGTAAAGGATCAATGCAAAAATTCCATCACTGACACAAACAATTAGTATAACAATCGTATACATGAACAGGGCAAATGCTAAAACATGAAAAAGTCGGTATAAAAATGTTGTGGTATCCTGCAATTAATTAACGTCACAAGCGATTATAATTCCCGTGAAACCCATACTTATATCCTTGTACGGCCGCCCATTAACCAGTTCATCTTCAGCTTGGTCCAACTCGCAGGCCAAACCTACCAGTGTTCCAATACTACTAAAACCAACAATAGCGGACAGAGCCTGGAAGTAACACAGAGACACTTTTAGAGAAATTTAAAACAATATTGTACTACTTATGTGAAGCACTGTCGATATCACTTTAATAGAACCTCTTACAATTAAAAGTTCACTGATGATCTTCGCCGCTTTTCGGTACTGGAAGTACTCTCCCTCCACGGAATTATATCTTTGAAAAAACCTCATAATTAACGTTTGAAATTCACTCAAAGAAAAAATATCGCAACAAATATTACACAGACACTGTATGTGGCCAGCATTTTATAACAACTCGCTCACTCACAAACTGGTGAACTAACAAAAACTGCTGTAAAGCGATGACACGAAACTACAGGGTTGAGGTATGTTTCAACATTCTAATTAATCATGTAATTAGCAACTCCGAAACAAGTGTGAAAAGAATAATATTTTTTTTGAAACCACAAAATACAAACTGGGAATTACCATTGACCATTACTGTATTTATTATTTAAGGAACACAGACTTGTCTGTCTTGCTTCTTCGTAAGAGTAACATGTTTTAGCGGACCTTTGCATTGAGAAATCAGGAAGAATTGCTTTCTAATAATATTGATATAAATAAATGCAAATATTGTACGATATGTATATTTGTATCACTTTGTAATAAATTGAACTGAATAGTCCACAAAGTTTTTAGCTAGTAACTCTCACTTAAAACAGAAGGATTCTGTGTGGCCGGATGTGGGCATAGACTACAAAAAACGCCATAAATATTGAGCATACATTTTGTATCGTACATCCGATCGTCTATAGTAATTGGGTTAGGCGTTAAATTTGGTAATTCAACAAGACAAGCGTTCTTGGATTTTAGATGTCAGCTTGTTGGTAAACTAACTAAGTTGTATATACCCTACTAGTCCAGCTTTAAAAAAGCTGCAATATAAAACGTCGTTAAATGGTGAAACGATACTGTACGGTTGTACCATTGCATCGTAATAGACTGCACTGCAGCAGCATACTACCAGCAAGCAAATCATCTCCTATAAGGCCTTTGTTCCATTTTTGTACAACTACAGTATGTAGACTTTGTATCGTACATCCGATCGTCTATAGTAATTGGGTTAGGCGTTAAATTTGGTAATTCAACAAGACAAGCGTTCTTGGATTTTAGATGTCAGCTTGTTGGTAAACTAAGTTGTATATACCCTACTATTTGTAGTCCAGCTTTAAAAAAGCTGCAATATAAAACGTCGTTAAATGATGAAACGATACTGTACGGTTGTACCATTGCATCGTAACAGACTGCAGTGCAGCAGCATACTACCAGCAAGCAAATCATCTCCTATAAGGCCTTTGTTCCATTTTTGTACAACTACAGTATGTAGACAGACACATTAAATGCACAGTTAATAACTTGGAGGAAATATTTTAATCTACTGAACAGTATGCTTTAATATTTATGTGCGCCTTCTGTACACACATTTGTAAATTCTTCCGTTTTATACTCGTCTGGTAACGGCTTGAGAAGGAGGACATGTGTAATGTCTTTTGTATTTGTAGCAACACTGAGACACGGAGATAAAGATAAAAGAAGTAGAGTTTTTACTGGCACGACGAGATTCATGATTTTGTAGGCCTAAAGAATGACGCCGTTCAGTTCGTGGAAAATATTCAAATTAACTCATATCCATATTCTTATTGACACTCCATTTCAATTCATGGTCGTGTTTTATGCCTCTTGCATTTTTATTTATATAGTTTTTAAGCACTATACAATTTGCTGTATACCGTATTCTTTATCTTTTTGTCTTTACCGTGATTTCATGCCGACTAAGTGTTTACTTACGGAAGGATATATGTTGAATTTGTAAACTTGAGGAAGCAAAATCGCTGTGTCATTTGAGTGCATGAGAAATGATGAAAGAGGAAGTTGTAAAAAAATATCCAGAATTTTTATATGAAATGTGCTAATAAGTGTAAAACAGGTAAACATTGATTGTCACGTTATTAGTTATCCATATCCGTGCATTTGCGCGCAGCGTAAATTTACTCATGCCTGCGTACGAAATAATCCGGCCGCCAAAAAACTGCAAATCTTCCTAACAAAAACGACAGTTGTTGACATTTACCAACATTCAAAATAACTTATATCTAAAACACGGGATTATTAGTGGAAAATGAAAGTAAAGATATTAGAATTTATAAGTCCAAATAACGTTAAATAATATGCCTTCACGAAAGGAAAATCACATTTTGACTTTCATTCAACATGCATTCCCTTTTTGTGCGATATCACAGAGTAGTACCCAAGAATTCTCACTTGCTCTGCCAATTGTGCCATACTGGATAATATAATATTAATGACGACTCATGACTTTTGTATTTTAGAACTTTTCCTAGCCCACATTTTTTGTTCCAAACTTGAGGAGTGAGAATTTTGAATGTGAAAGCTTTTTAATTAACGCAAACTTCCATCATCAAACTTTTCAAAAATGGAAATCATTTGCAAGTACCTACTTGCCATCATCTTGCCGAAGGGGAACCTTTGTAAAGATAGAAACAAAAGCGTTATGTAATATGTATTAGAAAACCGCGCTTAATTATAAATGTTTTCCCAAGGCTAAAAGAAAATTCGCATTCTCTAAAAGTTCTTCACTGCAACTGAATTCCTCCTCCCCTCCCTATTTGCCAATAACCTCCTTACAACACTCTCCCTCTAGGAGAGCCAAATGCCAAGCCAGAGCCATATCAATCCATATCCAGTCACAACCTTAGCACCGAATCCATGCTCCAGCCACCAAAGACAGAGAAATAGCATGACATTCGACATTCATCCACTGACTTACCTTTTTGCAATAATAATAGGTAATACGTTTTCCATCTATCTATGCACAAACCTATAGTTCATCACAATAATTTGTGTCAAGAGGAGAAACTGGATTAAATGCTAGAGCATGCATGTTTCAACTTGGCTGTACAGTCCATACGAATACCTTCCCTCTCTATTAGTTGGGAGGACACGAACAATTTCCATGAATTATTAATCTGAATATCGATCCCGTCGTTGGTGTATAAAAGAATATAGGCAAGTACTAATATCTTGCATATATCCACTATCCCCAAACAGCTCCCAAGCAAAAAAAGTAAACCAACGTCATATAAATGTGCACTGCCATTATTCCAAGAACGATGATTCTAAAAAAACTGTCTCCAATAATGCGTGTGTACCTAATAATGGTATTATGTTCCTTGTGAAAATGTTTTTTTTTTACTTTCCACACCATTTGTGTACTTTCGATCAGGAAAGTTGCTTATTTTTCGCTCGGGTAACTCATCCGATTATCATTGCATATGTGGCAAAAAGTCAGTACAAATTGCTATTCCCTTTTTGACATTACAACCCTGTTTGTTAGCTTACAGCAAGTAGCACTGCTGTTTGGAAATACACAGGATAGTAATTAGTATGCTTTTTGTCGCTGACGCTCAACGGAAAAGTGACAAAGCCAAGGACTTTTTTGTGCAAGCTGCTCCCAGACCAATTTTTACTTGCATATTTATGTAATGTATGTAGATACATTGGGTACCTACACATTCCTCCATATTGTACTAGATACAGTGACTAGAGACGCAGGATAAATATCATTTGTAAAAAATATTTTTAAAACTTTGGCTTCGTGACAGGGGTTGCGTGATTTTACTCGAGATCTCGTGTCATTCTGTTACAAAACAAGCAAACAAACTATCCACAGTGTCTGCGTGCATTTATCAAAAATATAAATGTGTCAGGCAAGTTTCGCGATGATACTAAAAATAAAGTACCCCAGTAGCAGAGTAGAAGAGTAGCAAAGTCAAGTCATTATGTAGATAGTTACAGAGACAGAGATAATGTGCTATAACATTTTAAATTGATTGCTGTTGGTTAACTGGTTGTGGTGGTGGGTGACTATAAAAATGGTAGTCCTCAAAAACTTAAACGGTTATTATTGTCCATGTAGAAATATTTCCTGCAGCATAGCCATGTAGACGAATGAATGGGTGAGGAAGTTTAATTCAGCAATTAAGGGGAATAACATTATGGCCAAATGGCCATCATCGTTTTATTAATGCAACCGAATTGGGTACTACATAGTTGTGCAACAACATAAACTTTCATGGGCAACACACAGGATTATACAATAACTTTGTTGTGTTACACTACTACTCTACTATTTTGCCTCTCTTGAATTGTTTTAAGCCTTTCAAATCTCTCCATATCGATATTTTGTTGTAACTCACAAGTGGAAGTGAAGTAGTAGACCAACAGGACAAGAGTGCACGTCACATGTGTGATAATTTTAAGGTAAGTTTGAGTAAAATCATACATAGAATCGTATTATGAAATCATACATTCTATTTTGCACTTTGTCCAAAATTCATAGCAAGCCATTTATATTTACTGTGAATTATTGTGGGTGTATACGGTCATCTTTTAAAAATAACACTTGAACTGGAGTGTATGTAATTTTTTAGTTTGTCAAAAAATTAACCATTTGATCGAGTTTATCTCTTGTTAAGGGAAAATCACCGTCAAATATCAGACAATATCAGACAAACCTGTCATTTTATTTTAGGGAACCTTCTGATAACAATCTAAGGACTCAAATGTCAGACACAAATCGTCGAAACTGGCGTTATAAATGAGAAGGTAAAATGTTGAATGCGATTGAATAGAGGTAGCCAATAATTATGTAACCCATCATTTTGTCCGTAAACCGTAAGTCCGTTTTACCCTTACAGCTTTATAAAATGAGGTAGGTAGGTACAAACCTATGTGAAACGAGTAATTTGAATGTTTTTCTCATTAAGTTAAGAGTATAGAGAAAGATCAATGCACCTATTCAGCAAAGTGATGCAATGTGGCAATGACAGTCAAGCTAAAATAATATATATCATTAGTCATTAGTAGGAGCTCTTGTTATTCCTGGTATTGTAATTTCTTTCTGACAGTTGTTCAGAAATCGGGAGTGCGATAAAGATCAATCAATAATTAATCGATAACTTCGACAGTCCGAGATAAAATGTTATTAGGTTGAAAATCACTCTGTGGTGTGTACAGTATAATAAAAGTCGTTTAAAAACCGTCAGTGGCATTTCATCTGCCGTACAAGCATCAATACAAGCAATAAAAGTGCACGGTTGCAACAATTACTAAAAATCATTGAAGTATTGAGTTGACCCTTTGTTCAGGTAAGCTGGAGCGACCTTTCTGTGTAACGTATTATTGTAATAAAGTTGCATGTAGCATACTATTTAGACTTTTTCGCAGCAATATTCTCACTCATCAATGTAAGAAATAGAATTTCATGCGTTTATTTTATAATTTTTATGGAATTTTTCCAGTTCCGGGACTATTTTTTCTTAAATTTGAGTGAGTACAGTACATGTAACTGTATATTAGAACAACGCTTGTGTGTGCACAAGTGTGTTTAACATCTGGCATAGGTTAGTTTTAATTTAATAATAGTATTCAACATTGGTATCATTACGTATTGCATCACTGACTCTAGTTTTCCGACCTTGTCCAACGTATATTCATGAAAACGTGTGGATGGTGGTGGATAGTGAGAGTACCGGCAAAAAAGTGTACTTTGTGGATCATTGTTATGGGAGTGAAAAACAAAGAATTCCCACAAACGAGCACAAAAGCATTTTCTGCATGAAACTTTTGTATCAAGTTTACAATTTGTACATAATACAGAAGGTATATGAACCCGTCTACTTTCTAGGCATGTAGGTTTTGTTATCAGCCATTACACAAAAGAAAAAATTACATATTTCTATAGAAGTTTACAACAAGGAACAATTAACAAATAATAGAAACGAATTCGTTGACTTTATTCTTTATATTTTTTGGTGGTGACGGTGTAGCAGTAAATGCAGAATTCGTGTAACTTTGTTCCACATTATGTCTCGTAAATCGATAAAAAGTTCATTTATTTATGCAGCTTGGTAATAAGTCTTGTAAGCTACTGTGCGACTTTAATACTTCCAGGTGCTGAAGTGATCCGACTAAAAGCAACTTTATTTGGTCCTTTACATGCAACGAACATGACTTGTTTTACCAAGTCTCAACAGATGCAGGCTTGGAGCCTTTTGGGGTTAGTAACCCTGAACTTGATCCTACTACTGGTCCCTTCAAGCAGCGGTCTTTTACTTCCGAGAGAAGGTGTACAAAAAGCTGCAGAGCCTATTTACCGACGGGGAACTAGACACGGGGCTTATTTCAGACGAGGATTGCACCAGAAAGGTAAGTAAATAAGACTTTTCTGATTCTAACGTAAGAACTTGGTCACTGAAAGGAAATTTAATGATAAAAATGACATTTCCCAGTGTCACCTTTTGAGGCTTCTGAGGTTCCAGACGCTCGTCCCCCTCCAGCCGACCGTCTCTTTAATTCTTCCACCATTGAACGCGTCATTACAGAGGTTGGTCAACTGATTAGAGATGACACAATTAGGCAAATCTTTGCAAATTGTCTCCCAAGTACATTAGGTAATAGAACGAACATATGTATCATCATTTCGAAAGCGAGCAGTAACACAAGTTAACACAAAATACAGCCTTATTGGGTGTTTCACGTTGCCCCATTTTATTTTGAGTACAGACACGACAGTTCTATTCCATAGGAATGCATCTCAATCCTCGAACGGAATTCCATATACCTACATTATAACTGGAGGTAACAATCCACAGTGTTTTATCGTGATTCATGCAAAATAAAATACATGTAAAAGGGAAAAAGAAAAATCTTGAGAGGTTTGTATTTTTGTATGCACAGATATTCCCGCAATGTGGCTTCGCGACAGCACCTATCAAATTAATCCTTACGTACCTTTCGCTCGGGATGACCCTATTTTGCAACAGATGGTTGTGGGTGTCATTAATACTCAAGCTGAAATGATCAATTTGTATCCGTACGGAAACGCCTACTTTCCTTTGAAGCACTGGGAATCTGGCATCGTCGTTGACCCACCTGAAGCCTCCGCCACCGACCAAGTTCACCCAGAATATGACAGGACGGAAGTTTATGAAGCAAAGTATGAGCTGGACAGTTTGGCATCTTTCCTCTACTTGTCAAAATATTACCATCAACACACCCAAGATCTATCTTTCACTCGAAATCCTCAGTGGGTTAGAGCAGTAAACGAAACTGTGAAAACCATGCGAAAGTTACAAGGTGGCACAATTGAAGTGTTGGGAAGAGAGCCCTACAAGTTTACTAGATACACAAGGACTCAGTCAGAAACCCAAAATTTGTATGGATTGGCTAATCCTACCAAACGATGCGGACTCGTGCGTTCTTTCTTCCGACCATCTGATGATGCCACCACGTTCCCGTACTTGATCCCCTCTAATGCTCTGGCGGTGACAGGATTAGAAGGAGTTGCTAATATCCTTCTTACTGCTGGAATCCAACCGGAACTTTTGGATGAAATCATTATGTTGGCTGCCGAAATACGAGAAGGAATACAGATGCATGCTGTGACTGTTCATCCTCAATTTGGGGAGGTATACGCTTTCGAAGTCGACTGTTATGGCTCACATCTTTTTATGGACGATGCTAACTTTCCCAGTTTACTTTCCGTAAGTGTGACAAAACAAGCAAGCCAATATGTAACTTCAATGAAACAAATGAAAACATGTCGAGTGAAAAAAGCTTTTCAGCATCTTACATGACAGTATATGTAGATACTTTAGCGAGTCTAAATTTGATGTATGCACTAACTTTTGCACAGATGGCGAAATTCGGTTTTGTGCCCAAGGACGATCCAATCTATATGAACACTAGGCAGTATATATTGTCATCGCAATGGAACCCTTACTATGCAGATGGGAAATTCCCTGGTGTTGGATCGCCCCACACAGGCCTTCAAAAGCCGTGGCACATGTCAGTAGCTATGCAGGCCATGACCACGGATGACGAAGATGAAATTGTCAGAATGTTGATCTCATTGAGAAACTCTACAGCTTTTACATTTGGCAGAGGAAAAACCACATTTGCTGGCTGGAGAGCCACCAAGAAGGCACAAAATCAAGAGGACACACTAATGAATATACATAATACGATACTTTATATGACGTATTTATTTTCATTTTACAATATTCTTTCTAAGAAAGATTAGGAAAACCGACATATTATGCTATTTTAAATGATATCATCTCATCCGTATTTTTTCGACCGTACAATCTTCAACAAATTTATGTTCGCCGTGTTTTCGACAACTGCAACTACACAATGCACAATGTAAGTCAGATAAATAATACGTTATATAATTTATCAGCACTTGTAATAAGTTAAACGTAATTTTAAGATATGTTATAAAAACTGTAAATTGGTGGACTAATAAAAACTTAATCGTGACAAAGCGATACAATGGTTTTAATATAATAACTTGTGCCTTTCGACTCACCTAACGTACATAATGGAATAAATAACAATTTGTGTATCAAAATTTGAAAACATTTAATGTTTTCATTATTAACCTGACAATTCTACATAAGCTCTTCCTATACATCAAGCAGCCAATTTATTTTTAAAAGGGTATCCTGTTATCTGATGAAACCGACGAGATCCTTAATTTCGTCTGAGTAGTTCCTCACCAGGTATCCTTTTTATGGTCATGTTGAAGGTCAAGTCAACGTAAGGTTCTGCACAGCACTTGTAGAATCGTTCGTTTCTCTGACCAGAAGTGGATAATGACCTCAAAGCCAGTGGTGTTGTACATGTCTGACATGTCAAGTTTAGCTTCCTGTCGGTATATAAAATATTATATGTTGTAATTATAAAAACACGTACTGGTAAATTATAATGGCAGGAAGATTGATATAAATAATGAAATGAATAAATACGTTTTGGTAAAACTGCAAATCAACATTGTATGCATCATAGGTCCAAGAACCAAACTTGAGACTACAAGTTTGTTCTCCATAAGGTTGCTTTTTGAGCGCAGCAAAATTACATTGAGATTGCAGTTTACAAGGAGGAACAAATAGTACTTCACCATTGGGGTAAATAAGGACATTGGCTTGTGTCCAACAGTGCGCCCGGTTTACTGGATCCATACTGTTGTACAATGTAATGTCAGGTTTCCAGACTTCACCTTGTGGAATTCTAAGAATGCGAATGTTTCCATAATCCTGTGGTTTCCATTGAAGACGATCATCAGTCCAAACCTATTTGGCGACAATGTTCCATGTTCAGTATGTACAAATAACAAGTATGTTTGTATTATATGCTCGATTGGGTTCTGGCTTTATTTTTTTACGTTTTAAATTGCTTCATTAGAAATTCGAAGATCACCAATACAGAAAATGATAAAACTTACCTGTCTCAACCAAACGCCACTCTCTAATGTACTTTTCTGCTCATCCTGTTTAAGAACAAAATCTCAAAAATGTACAGTCAACACAACTGTTATTTTCAAATACGAAATACTTGAAGAAATGCTAATAATCTGTGTATATTTTGCATCAGCTTACAACACTAAAATTTATCAATGCTACGCCAAATTTGACGGTGACATTGCTTGGATTGACTTTATTGTTATAATTCTTAAAGAGTGTATCCATAAGTTTTGTTCTGTCCTGAACTGTGCCGCTAGTAAGGACTGTAGGTGATTCAAAAATTCCTTCGTCCATTGCGGCCACTTCATTTTAGACAAAGATATTGGATAAAATAATTTTACTTTTAGTAGCACAGCATATTATGATAATTGTTCGTCTTTTTTAAATTAAACCGTACCTTTATTGGTGGTAGTGGTAAACAGAACAAAAAATGACAAAAATATTATGTAGTTCATGATGGAAATTTAGCGATAAAATTTACAAGTATACAAGTAGTTTGCTCCAGGTGCTGGTCAAAACGAAACTACGCTCCATCACTTTCTCAAACATGCATTCCAATTAATTTTTGTCATGTCATCCACTGTTGCCGACTGTCTTGATACGTAACCTTTCACCTTTTGAACAAGCAACGATCTTGACAATTTTTTTCTCAGAAGTATAGTTGACCAAGTAAACATGTTTTTACAGAATCTCGATGACACTTGCACAAAACATTCGACCTCAATTTTGTTTGATAATTTCTTGACGTCATGTTCGATAACTGTAAAACAGAGCAAGATCATGTACTGAAAATATGTTCATTATTGTTTTCAATTTTTTATACAAAGTCCACTCCGGACAAACAACTTAAATGCTATCGGGTCATGTTTTCTGATTACTATTCATAGTTTCATTAAATAAAATTATGTTTAATTTTTTAATGCCTTTAATTAGCTAACTTATTATTTAAAAGATTTTTACGCCTTATCATTGCATGTAAACTAAAATCTCACAAATCTTGAACCTTACGAAATGCTATAACGGTAAATACGGTATACTATTAGAAGTTTTGTATCTGGCTATCTTAAATATTACGACTAAATAATTAAGATGTCTGGCCTTAAGACATTGTGAAAATTAAAAAAAAATCATAATCAAATCTTCGGGTGCAACCCTATCATTTTTATTTGCTTTCTTCATCGTATGCATTCATTGAGACCGACATCTTTCAAAAAAAGATAAGCAAACATGCAAAATGCTAGTTCACTTTACGATAACCCCATCATTAACTACCAAAAGAGGTCTTCAGTAGTTAACGTAGATCATCTTTACGTTGGTATGTCTGTCTGTATTTACCAACGATAACTTTTGATATGAACGCAAACGAATTTTAAAATTCTGTTTTCGCCAATCGATAGATATGCTCAATAGCTCTTGTGAGTTCGAAGTTGTGCGTTTGGGGTCGACTCTTGTAGTAGTTTCTCATATGCGTTACACGCTTCTTGTTATAAATGATTGCAGCACAGCTCGCGACTTGGCATTGGTAAACAATGAAACAACAATAACAGAGTACAGCATAAAAAAGTCGATTGATTGCTAAATATTAAATATATATATATTTATTGCTTAAGCGAAAACATTATTAGAATTCCTTGAGTTGAGTTGAATTTTGAATGTGTTTGATTGATTGCTAAATATTAAATATATATATATTTATTGCTTAAGCGAAAACATTATTAGAATTCCTTGAGTTGAGTTGAATTTTGAATGTGAATATATATTGAATACTTTAAGCAAAAACGTGAGAAAGTTATAATAACAGTAGGTCAGGTCTTCAGTTGGGGATACCGGTAATCAGTTTACAAACTCCATCTTTCTCAACAGCTCTTCTCCAGGAATACGCTTGATTGTCATGTTGAAAGTAATGTCAGGGTAAGGCTCGGCACAGCACGAATAATACTTATCATTTCTTTGGGCACTTGTGGACAAGATCTCAAAGCCGGATGAGTTGTTGAGGTCGGACAAGTCCAAAGCAGCGGTCTGAAAGAAAAATGTTGAATTTGATTATTTACGCTATTATGTTTATTGAAATGCTATGATATTTGTTTTAGCTTTAACCCAATAAATATATATTTTTATAATTTACGTTGTTGTAAAGTTGGATATCAAGGATATATCCATCAAAGGTCCAAGAACCAAACTTGAGAATACAAGTTTGTTCCCCGTAAGGTTCCTTGCGCAGATTCAAAGCACACTGACTCTGTATTTTGCAGGGTGGTACCCACAAAACTTTGCCAGTCGAGTAAATGAGCACGTTTGAGTTCCAACAATTAACCATGTTGACGGGATCAGCACTGTTATAGAGAGTAACATCCGGTTTCCATACATCACTAGCATCGATCCTAATTAAGTCTGTTCCATCATATTCTGCAGGGTCCCATTTCAATCGACTGTCCTCCCATACCTGTGACAATACAATCATCCAGATTATAGCAACCGGGAATTTTTTTAAATCACATTTCTTTCGCCATAAATAAAAAATATTCTCCACTTACATATTTCAACCAAACATAGGACTCAAGAACATCCCTTTTCTCAACCTAAAATTGTAAAGTAAGCATCAATTAGACTTGCTTGTTGAATTGTTTAACATTTTATTCATATTAAAAAAAAGAAATTATTAAGTTACGTACAACGTTGAAATCAATAAGGCTGACTCCGAAGTTAAGTTTGACGCTATCAGGGTTGACCTTCTTATTGTAACCTGTGAACAAGTCACTCACAAGCCTAGTCCTGTCGGCAACGGATCCCTGGACCCTTGGAGGAGCTGGGTCAGCAGCGGTCGGGGCTTGAGTGGCTGGTGCAACAACGGCTTGGCCAATAGTGGCAAGGACTTTTGGGTCCATCAACTTTATCAGATCGTCAGGGGCCGCTGTGAAAGTAATAAAACATATTAAAAATTGTAGGGAATCTTTTAATATTCTGGTTGTACACCAACGAAACAATGTCTTAAGTTCCCCGTTACCTGAAACAGCGACGAAACAAAAAACACAGGCCAGAAACACCTTCATTTTGAAAAAAAGTTCAAGAAAAATTCAAGAGAACTAAGTCTGAGCCACAGACAAATTCAAACTGAATCGTTTTCGCCAAGCTGTCATTAAGTAGATCGCTATAAAAATGGAAAGCGTCAGAAAAAAATAGTTTCATGGAGTTCAATAAAATTAACCTTCACAGATGATAAAGATGACCTGTGATAATCCATACTCTTCTAGCAATAAAATTTTATATGCATTTATATCTTCAGACATGTTACGCAATTAAACTTTTATTTAGAATGACAAATAAATTTACTGAAGTACGAATCAAAATGAGATACCCTCCCTTTATCCTTGTACTACATGATGAAAAACACTTTGCGTAAACCCAAAATCCAAAGCACCAACATGAAGCAAATATGAACAATATATTTAAAGACCATGTATGTTAGCTGTTTGTTAGCTTAGAATTTTGAAAAAAATATTCTTAAGTAGAGCACAATCAGTTCGTTTAATTAATTGATTTTATTTGTAAATTTATTGTATCTGCTTTGAAAATTGCAAACACACAACGTCACACTACAAACCATCTTGACTTGTTAATAGCTCATAAAGCTAACTTATATATGAGTATATTATTTAACATTCCACATTAATATGAGCATGAGCAAAAAAATGGTCATCCCACAGTCCTGCCACGCAGCATTTAATATTCATGTATGCACGACCTTATAGTCCGTTTGGTAACAAAAACACAAACTACGTCAATTAGTTAAAAGTGTATTAACAAGGGTTTCATTTGCACAGAGATTCTTATGATAATGTGTAGCAATTAAACGAAATAGACTATTACTTTAGTATTATTTTATCATATCAGTTTATTTATGTTTTACAAAAATAACTTATTCCGTTCCATCTAAAAACATTCTGTTTACGCACTTGATATGAATTTAAAAACTAAACCAAAATGATTATTATTTTATATAATTTTGATTTTCATTTCGTCGTTATTAATTTCACCCTTACATAGACTACGACAGACAGTCTAGACATTATGTTACTTTGTATAATTCTTTGAATGGCTTTTAACTAATTTGTACTCAATCACCCTCTGCCAAAGCGAGTTAGATTATTTAATACAGATGACTATAGCCTTGATTTGCAATCAATCACCACCATAAAAATTCTAAAATAATATTATGTAATGTCCAAATGAAGTATCCAGTATTTACAAATTTTTTGCTATCTTACAACACAGTTACAATTTTTTCGGCTAGAAAAATAACGGCAAATGGTAATAGTTGGCTGGCATGTGTCGTGGCAAATAAATTCGTTGTGTCGTGTTGACGAGTAGCTGATTTACCTTGCTGCAGGTTTCCTTACGTAGACGTGCATGAACACACGACCGTAACATTTTACCCATGAATGCGAATCAGCACACTAATGAGTAATATAAAACTTTACTCTCCCGGACCCGGATGAGGATTTCCTGATGCACTGTAATTTGTATAGATGTTTATAATTCTAGGAACATACTCCTCTTCCTTTGCCCTTGTACCTTTTTCCATGACGCACCACTTCAATGCGTGTAAGCATGATGCGGGGAAAGCAAGAAAGCTGCATGATAGAATAGGCAAACCGCTTTTTAAATCCGTCAGGATAATGTTTTCTCTGTTTCGTAGAAGATATCAAGGTAACTTCTTACAAATCCTTTCATTCAATTATTTTATCTCGTGAAAGCAAACCTTTCCTGAAATGCTTCGCCTTGTTCCAGATAGAATGATGTCATAAAAATATATCTGAGCCGTATTCATATATACACTTCTTCCATAATCTAGTCTGGTCTAAATCCCCTGTAGGATAATGAAGAAAAGAAACGTAGGAACGTGCTTTGTACTTTGTAGATCGCATTCATCATTGTAACGGAATTTTCGTGATGATGATAAATCCTCAATAAAAATGAGCATTTGGCGTGCACGCTGGTAGTACACGTAACTATTATGTGTATGGAGTCTGAAAGGCGTTTATTTTACCTGTTGACTGCATGAGTGATCAAATAGCTTGACTTGACTCTACTGCCTACGTAAGACAGGTGGACGTTAACGAAGTTAGTTCACATGTTGTAGTTGTAGGTAGGTAGCAACTAACAACTCTGCTCGCTTCATCGCATCTCGCCTCTATATCCATGATGTGATGAACATCGACCCAAAATCCCAACCAACCGAGATAATCGTCCCTCTTAATTACATAAATTGTGGATGTTGCTAAAGCCGTCATAAAATTGAGTAAAGATAAGTACTACACTCCAAGCGTAACAACAATAGACAGAACATATATGTAGGTATTCATTGTTTAATCTTTTTTAACGAATGGGAAACTTGTCGCTTGCACACAAAACGCAAATAGATATTTAAATTAACAGATAGGCAGGATTGGGTTGCATTATTATTATTATTACTTCATTAGGGTTTACGCTTTTCATTACAGTAGCCATTGAAGCACTTCTCGGTAGTTACACTTATGGTGTTCGTTGTTTTAAAGATCCCAGGTATTAACATATTTTCGCACTAATTCTTCCTGGAAATATGGGAAACCAAAATGGAAAGGATGGTAAGTCTTTTTACTATGGTCGAATTCGGAGGAATCGAAGTATAGACCTAGTTGTTGAGATGCTGGTGCCAGTGGACTCCACTGAGTGGAGTAGCTATTGGTAATTTGAGTGTTTCTTGTCGTTCAATTCCCAGAGACAGGAAAGGCTCAACAGCATCGTTTTGATGTCGAAGAGAACGAACTCACACGTTTACCCCGGGAAAGGTATGGAATATTTTATACGGGTCTCGACATGGAGTCCAGGGGAGGAAACAACAAGAAGAGAAAGGGGAAATCTGTTCAATCGTCAATGCCACCCGCTGTCAGATACGGAATTTTTTACGAGATCTGTGACAATAAGCATGTAATCGACATCTCCTAACGCATCTGTGAGTCAATGATGCTTTTTTATATCGTTTTGTGCAACAGCTTGGGCCTTAATTGTATTGGCGTGACTCAATAAAAATAAAAAGGCATTAATTTTAATAAGTGTTGAAACATTTTACCGTCAAGTGATGAACTTTTATACAGGTATTTATGTAAATGTTTCATGTTTTGAAACTAAACTTTTAAACTTTGTGTAGTATTCATGAAGTTATGATTCTTTTTGTAGTGTTGTGACATTTTTGCATTACAATAAGACGTCATATATCGTGTTTTCAATTTAATTAAATATGATAAGTGCTCAAATAAAGTCATTCCGTAGTAAAAATCAACCCAACTCGTTTCTATTTTAAAGCGTTACGGTTTATTTTCTTCATTTACAATTTTCAATCTAATACAAAGGTTCTATAAACTTGAGGAACTAAGGTCATTTGTAAATATTTATTAAGGTGAAGTTTCAGTGTATTAAGCACTGACGACGTTAGAGGACATATTACTTGAAATTATAAATATTAGAGAAATATTACTCCTAGCTGCTATACAAGACTACTGTGGTCGTTACAAGTGAAACCGCTGATAGAACAAAAATCAATTAAGCATTATGGTTATAATTCAAAGTATCCAGTTATTTTCACAAGGTGGTTTAATAAATATTTTTGGGTAAAATACTACTCTATTGACAAAAAAATATTTTGTACATAAAGATAATACGGAATAAAGTCAAGTATTTTATTTATATACATATACACAACCGTTAACTTAAAGATATGTGACAAATATACAAACTAATGAATAAGCCGACACAGCTTGAATTTATTTCACGTTGTACGAACAATAATTGTTTATAAGGTCTTAGGAAAAGGGTAACAATAAATATTATTGAAATTAGAAATTCCATATTAATAATATTAGTAGTGCGTTCAACCAGCCTCTGCTTTTATTGGCAGTACAACTGAGTGATTCTACCTAAGCCAAAATCAAAGGATTTCGCTTTGTGGTTTCCTGTCACCGGACAATGAGTCCCATCTGCACATCGACATACTTCATTTTCCATAAATTGCGTTTTAGTCTCCGATAAGGTTTTGCAACTTTCATCTGGTCCGCAGATGGGAAACTGAAGAGAAATGACAAAGGAAATAAAATTATACTCTAGATTCTCTCCAACTGCAGTCATGCAGAAGAGAGAACATGACAATACGACGGAACATTCATGAATTCACACATTCAAAAACATGTTATTGACTGGAATAGGAAATTGAAACTTACTGGAGCACAAGACATCGAGTAGGTTTTAATTTCCCCCACGAACGGAATTCTCTCAGAGCCCTCGCCTTGTTGAGTATGCTGGTAATTTTCCGGACAGGTACAATAAATTCTGTGTGATATTCTCATCATGCTGTCGTCATCATCCTCTTCCAAGGAAAGGGGTGTTATGATCTTCATAGTGTAAGCTGTTTGATCTGGCATGCATTTGCTGGAGCGCCTTGGGGGAGTTCCTTTGCAGTGCTGAAATGACATACGGGAAATGGAAGGCATCAAAAAACTAAAAAAGTAAGCCCGCACAAAATAAGTACGATAAAAACTATAGAGAACTTTTTCCCTTAATTGCTTACCTTGTACTGCGTGGAGCCTTGATTAACCGATCTTCTATCTGCGGGCGACCAAACAAGAGGGCATTCGTCCAAAGGGTCAGAACAAGAACAAAGTGGAGTAGCAGTAAAACCCCGACTCGTCATTTGTACTGTTCCACAAATTGCCTCCGGGTCACAAACAGACAAGTCCTGAAAATATACAAATGCAAATTAAAATTTAAACAACAATTTGTTAAGACAATTATCGCTTATCTAGGGATGCATACCTGCCCACTCCGTTTCGATGGAATGTTTATTGCTTGTGTGAAATGAAAGCCAAGAAACAACAACACTACGGGATAAACACAAACCAATGATCCACTTCTGTAACTCGCCATGATGTTTGATGATAATTAAACTCTTCTTTAGGAAAAAATGTGTCAGTTTATCCCCACTATATTATAGACGCACTAGGGAAAAAATCCACGTATCTCAATTTCCCCCTTTTGACTGTTCGTTCTTGTTCTCTTCCTTTTTCCCTTGAAAAGCCCACTTAAACAAGACACATCCTCTTTCTTCTGTATCCAAACCGAAACACCTACGAGATTCCTCAGAGTTCGTTGATATAAAGGAAACAGTTTCACACAGGTAGCAGTTCTCTCTTTTTCGCTCACACTGCCTCAAATTTTCCTCCTTTTGCGGACGTGACAGCACCCAATTATTTTTGAGCGATCGTCTGTATTACCTTTTCTCAACTGAACAAACCCCGACCGACACCACCAGAGAAGAAAGCAGAGAAGAAAGGAAAACTCGTGAATGAGGGTGGAAAGAGAAAATATTTTCGTTTATATACCGACGACAGCGACAACGATTCGGTGGATTCTCCTGTTGTCCCGATTGATTACTTATGTATACAGTATACACAGATATGAAACATCGAACCAAGTGTGTCGCTTTCCGAGAAAATTCACTGCGTGAAGTCTGTTTCCCTTTTATTCCTTTGTAACAATAAAAATAGCGGCGCACAACTACCTAATCCTTTTAATACAACACCCAAAGGTATCTTAGTTGGCTTTCACCGTGTAGCCTTTGTCGAAACAAGTTGTGATTATAGAAAAACGTCTTTTGCAGATAGCCTAGTTTAATGAGATATGAAGATTATTTTGGGTTACACACAGGGGACTGATATATGATGTGAGGTGCGATTTGAGGAAGAAGAGCCCTGACAAACTAGCCGACGGCTCACTCTCTAGAAGCTAAATCATTGTCACTGTCAATGTAGGGAAAAGATTGATTTGGCAGTAATTCGGTAGTATGAGTGAAAACAGTTGTAGTGATAGCACTACAGTTTTATGGAGGCACATAAGTGAAAAAAAATATTGTGCTGATGTGAATGAAAGAAAGCATGTGATGTATTATGACTCCTAAATGTATTTTGGGATTCCTTAAGTGTATATGACAGAGTCAGAGTCATATCGTAAAATTCAATGAACTTACCCCAAAACAAGACGTCAACATATTACTAGGAAGGATTGATCTCACGTACGGGAGAATAAAAGCATTTTTTTTATCATGTCGCTTGAATTGGTCTTTTGGACTAGGCTACTGGATCATAAGTAATCAAAAGTTACGACGAAGTTGTATATTATTACGCTGTTGTTGTTTCTTTTTACTTTCGTCGCTCTTAGTGGGGTTTATGGTGGGTAACCGAAATGGAGGAATGAATCGTCTGATTTCATCCCACATACTTACGTGAACTCTGGAAAAAATATTATGATACGTGAAATTGATACGTCATGTAATGAACGACGACATGTAATATTATATGTGCTTGTATTTTATCATAATGACATACCACAGAGAAATTGCACCACTTATGTAATCTAGCAGTAGTCAGTCGGGTCTTCCGTCATCCACATAACAATTTAATTAAAATGCTCTTTCTCAATTGATTTCCCAGACGTTTTATGACATCATAATTATGCGGACTTGGATTGCAAATCGCAAAAAGCATGATATCATGTAGGCTTCCGTTTTCTTTCAACATGAAAAGTGCATAATTGATAATATACCGTAATCCTTCATAAAAAGAGGTACATAAGAGGTTATGCTTATGGCGAGTGGAAATTGTACAGACATTTTGATTTACGGGGCTTTATGCTGTTCATCTCAGGTCAATGAAATGAAAGTAAAAGCCGCATAATTGCACTTGTACATGTTATATTAACGTCAGGATATTGAAGCATGCCATGGAAAAGGGAAAATCTTCAAAGCAATTTTTCTATTCTCTGAAACAGTTCAACAAGAATACTGTACGTTCCTTCTGAAAGTCAAAATCAATGTACGTCTTATTAGTATAACAAGTAAAACGATGTAATGTCAAAGTAATAAAGGCTCTATCTGGCCCACAGAAATAACTAACGTGCACCGTGCACTACAGTAGGTAGGTACTGCATTT
>JAHZNB010002658.1:0-12272 GCA_027744295.1 Callyntrura guangdongensis | reverse complement strand
AACCTACAACGCGTACAAATTAAATACCCGCCTTCCTCATCCGTAAGTTTCCCTCTTAATCAAAGTGCTATTTAGATTTACAATTTACAACATAAGTAAAGGCTAGAGTAAAGGCAACTATTACAAAACATTTTTGCATAAACATTTTGTATCAAAACAAAAAATCGGATTTTGGTTTGATGTACCGCACCGGAAAGATGTGGGCATACGAAAACTAGAAGTTTACAGCGGTTTAACATGGTTCGTTCTGGGAAGATTACTGGAAGTTAAAAGGTTGTATGTATGTTGCCATGTAAACAGTTTAAACTTGCTTTTCATTTAAATATGCAATTGCTTTGCAAAAGTGGGAAAGAAATAGAAGAAAGAAACATGTTTTTGTACTGTCACTTTATCCTATGCTATAGCATAATAATTGATATTCTAAACGGTAGCTTGCATTAAATGAGCTTAAAATGATGTAGGAACCCTTGAGGACTTTATTTTTTCTTTTAGTAAGTAAAAATTTAATTTTGAGGAAACGGGGAGACGTTGCTATCAACTTTTCTAATTCATTAGAATGGAGCACAGTTGCTAATGATGAGTAAAAAGTTTATATTGTATCCCCAGTAGTTTGAATACAATACCTGACAGAAAATGATTTTGCCATGAAAACTATCATGTCTGCATGTCAAATCGCGAAGGAAAAAATATGTTCATGGTATATGGTTCATGGAAAAACTATAGGGAGTATGTCTGTTGTCTTATCAAATGACTCATTGCTACCATAGAAGTTTCTTGTTGCTTTAGGATTGGAAAATATAAATAAAAAATAAAAAATATTACCTGCCCAAAAACAAAAAGGAATTTGCAGTAATGCAATTATTCTTGTTTACAACTCTCTGGTAATGCATAGCAACATGTCATCTGAATTCCGTTCTTTTGCACTTTGCTTTACAAGATGTCTGCCTAAAATTTGTAATAGGTCTAGATAACTTTTCAATCTATCATTGAACGCATTTATATATAACGTACTACATATTATTTACATCAACATGTATACTTATTCTGCCCGTTTTCACTTTTAACTCATAATTAGTACTCATCTTGTATTATTTAATGTGTAATTGTTTATCTGTTTATTTTTGGCAATAATTGTGTTTCAAAGTTTCCAAAGACAATGACACAAGGCGAAAGAAGGACAATACATTGATGTGATACTGTAGTGATGATGAATTTAAATGAATGAAATTAATAATTGTAATAACGAATATCAATTCACAGCTGAAATAAATATTTTGACGCTAGTTCTCTGTTCGTGGATAATGACAACGGTATGCTTTGTAAACTAGTAGAGGTCATAAGTCAAGTAGATATCTGTTTTCAGAACCGCCAATTTCAACAATAAATCAACTAAATTATAGTTACCACGATACGAAAAAATGCAGATTAACGAGACAAACAGACAACAATGTGTTCTCAAGAATTATGGGTGTGCTAGTGCTGTGCTACCATCAATATCAATATGATGTATACAAAGTACAAAAACTGACAGTAGTAGCTATTAGCTACTCCCTAACTCCCTGCATTTTAGTGGCATTTCGTTTAATACCTCAATAAAATTAACGGCACTTGGTACATGTACTTCTAGCTTTATCATAATTTACCACTTTTACGAATTTTTCATACGCATTCTTTGTAAAGGTACCTACGCACGTGCAAGCTACCTAGTTTTCATACAATTTTTCTTTTCGGCTTTAGAGTCTCCTCGTGCAGGATTCTTTTGTTTTTAAATTTGTAAAATAAAATATCTAGTATTTCTTGGCAATAGCACTGTTTGTTGTCTTACAATCAGTGATAGCAGTAAAATTTACGCAATTTTTTTGCTAAAAATGCTTCCTGATTTTTTCGATTATAGTTTTATCAACGAAAAAATACAGAGTCGTCTGTTCTTGGGCAATCCTCTGATACCTAAATGGATACTTAGGCTAGTTTTTATTACTGCGATGGTTAACTAACAGAGTCATAATGTCGATATGATGACATAAAGTATATGACCATTACAGTTGAAACCATGACAAGAATACGACCTCTGACATCCGGACTTAAAAACGTAATCCTTTCCACTGCAATCACAAACATAACACAATCAAAAAATTCGCACCTTGTTTTTTGCATCTCTGCAGTGATTCAGTGATTGCAGTAAACCTCCATCGTCATCCAACACAACAAAGCCCACTCTGCAATATTCACGTATCACGCAGTGAAGATCAGCCAGCAGAAAATTAAATTGGTACACTGTTAATAATAGTGCTTTAGTATGTGGCAATTTAGATTATATTGCAACGTTAAGATAACGACAAGCCACGCGTAGGAACAGCTTAAATTCTGTACAAACAGCCAAAATTAGAAGTACATCACAAACAACACAATAAAGTGATGCCATCCAATAAGTCAATTTACAACGGTCGTGTCCATGGGTCCATCGTCACGTTACAAAAGTTGCAAACAATGCAAGCTACATACATAACACTTTGTTGTTAGGTGTGTTGTTTACTGTTTACGGTGGCGAGAAGTCGTGTGTCAAGGTGGTCAAGTGCTATGAGTGCTAAATTGTATATATTTATATGTACGGATTTTTCAAATGTCAAAATCCTACAAAAATTTCCAAAAATGTAAAATAGTGACAACGGATTTGATGTTATTGTTTCATCAATTTTTACAAGCAACAGCCAAGAACCCATGTTTCATTCTTTGCATTTGTCCTTTGAGGCTTTTACGTGAAACCTTTGATCATAAGAAATCCATGCCGGAAACTGTAATCAAATATGCATTGCTGAGTAAATACTTTATCATTAATATTGATGTAAATAATTATTAATATTCTTTATTGCCTCGCGTGTAATTTACAGTAGTAAAACGCCATAAATATTCTCCAGATTTTTAAGGGTTGATTATTTTTGTTATTTCAGAGTCGTGGTGCGAAACAATGGGGAACAATTCGCAGAGGTGGTCCTTTTAGTTCTAAGATTATAATTCATATAAACATATTTTGACACTAATTACAATCTCATAACATCATTGTTTTACATTACATACATATTTGTGCAAGTTCAAACGTCGGAATTTCAACACCACATGATCCCCCCACGTTCGTAAATAAAGTAATAAAGGTATGACTTGGAATTAGAGCATATAATGATGACCAGCTGGTGCAAGTCATTAAAAATGTTGCATTTTGAACTCTGCTCTGCAGCCATCCATACACTTTGTAGTGCGAAATCTGTAATGCGACACAGTTATAGTTCTGTTGAATTTCATACAGGAAAAAAATCGCGTGCGCCCTCAGCTTTAATGAGTGAATTATTCTTATGCACATATATAACATATTTCAATCCCATGGAAACGTCTTACTTAGTAAGAAGACAAATTAAATAACTTGTGAAACTGTACATTTAAAAAGTATGTACACACCTAAGTATTCACGCGCTGGCTCTCGTAAAGTCGTAAATCGTCTAATATGGCTTCTATAATGGCTCAAATACATGAGTAGATATCCACCTGTACCTGGCCTTGTACTGTACAACTGTGCGACCTAAATATGTATTCTATTTTTCATTCATTTAAAAATATTGTAAGCATGCATATTAGTGTGAATTTTAAAGTGTTGTTGTTGTATGTTTCAATTCACACTTAGATAGATTAATTTGATTTCAATAATTGATGTTTCATGATGATAGTACAAGCTGTGAATTATACTGCCGCTACAAAAACACTGCAAAGCGCAAAGCAAAATAACCAAATTTACCTTAAGGAAAACGTTAACACAACTGGAATTAATGAAACATGTTGAGACGTATCTTTGTCAGTTTATCTGGAACGGATAACCATCATCATGTTATGTTTTTACTTGTCATTTGTATAAAACATACAAACGGGAATTTACAACGAAAATCTATTTTGTTTATTTACAATCCGAAGTCCGTCATAATCCGTGCAACGGGCACTAGAAATAAATTATTTCAAATAATTAGATTATCTAAAACTTTCAGGAAAGAACACACGACTGGAAAAGTGGAAAGTAGTCGTACAAAATTATTTATTAGAAATATAATATTTTGCGGCGTCATGCGTCTATCTATTATGAAAAATAGTGAAACTAATAGTAAAGCAATGTGGTTTGCTACCTGTACTAAGGTGACTTTTGGTGACCCAAACTAAAACTTGGTTCTACCTACACTCTAGACGTACCTTATTATATGCTAAATCTGTATTATTATATCATTGATAACTGAGCTAGACCCTTAAATGCAGGGGCGCAGTGCATGGCTTGTCGCATGCTTTTAAATTTAGATACTTTGTGTGAGTAATTTGCATTGTAACATAATATTAATTTCTTTAAAAGTGCCATTCTCAAAACTATTTTATGAAACTAAATATATGATAATTATAGTATTCAAATCAGAAGTTAGTAGTTAATCCACAAAGTTTATGAGTAAACCACGATTAAAATTTATTTTGCATATCTCTTGCATTTCTATCTGCTCCCAAACCCACACAGGTAATCGATTAATTTACTTAATTTTAGCATTTCGTTATTTTTATAGCAATTGATCATATTTACAATTTGTAATACAACTTGTTTATGAGGTGTGTGCTTCAATGCGTAATCACAAGCACTTGTGTAATCGTTTATTACGTTTTGAATAGTGGTATGTATTTATCGTGTAAAAGTAATGCTGTATTTCTGGATGACTGCACGTATGCGTCGACTGTCGTGTCGACTATCAAATATGGCAACTATAATTTATACATGTTCACGCAGTTGCGTTTTAAAATTTGTCAGTTACATAGAATTGCAATCCACTTATTGTTAGCAAAATGACATACTATGCTGGATCTCATACTTGTTCATACCTACTCGTGCATGTGCAGCATTGAGTATTTGATACACTTAAAGAATTTACCACTAAAAAATGTCAATGTTTCTATTTACTTCCAGTCACGAATTTTCTAACATTGTTTGCATTACATCAATAATATACTGTTGGTTTTTTAGGTGTATTCACATTCATTCACGGTACATAGACACGGAAGTTGAGTATTAAAAGTAGAAGACATGATCTTATCAGCTCACTTCACTTATGTGTCAGTGAGCATAAACCTGTAAACACGTGTTTTTTATCAATTTATATGCATTTATTTATATTAATTACTGAATGAACAGCCCAACAATTAGCACAACGTCGCTCCTCTTAAGTTATAAGCATATTCCTAGAAATGAAACGTTTAGTAAATTCTTACTTTAGACGAAACGAGCAATTATGTCTTTATGTAGATGATTGGAAGTAAAACTACAAAAAAAATTATTTTAATACAATATTTTTTAAGGAAAAAGGCTCGTTAAGCGTGGAAATAACTGTTTTTGTTCATATAAAGTTATTCATTTATAGGTACTAGATACTAGATAATAATAATAATACTCAATAAATAGTCATAGTCTGCTCTAAATTCCTTTTTGATACTTTTGAAGCCGTAATCGGCTCACTTTTTTTGTATATTGTATACACAAATATACAAGCTATTTTGTTTACTTGAATTGATTTAAGACAAGAATTTTAGGCCCTGTGATAAGATTCACAAAAATACCTGCTTCCAAATTCACAAACAAAAACGAGCAAAATGAAATAGTACAACAAATGGCTACGATTCGTGAAAACAGTCTAACACAACTTTTTTACCTGTCGTATGATGTATACAAAAGGTGTACGTTTAGGTACGAGCTACAAGTGTTACGATTCACTTAAACTACTTTTCATCCTAAATATCTCATCCGTCTAGTGATCTGATTGAAGGAAGGGGAAGCATACGGAAACGATTTTAAGTCAATGACGCCAAAATGGAAGTTTTATCAAGTAATATCAATAGTATTATTTGATGATTGCTTGTTTTCGTGTACCGGTTTCGTTAAATCAGTTTTGATACCAATCTTAATTGAAATGTTTTTAATGATGATGAAGTACTTTGGAGAAGACAAACGAAGATACTACCTAAATGTCAATTTGATGCTTGTTACACTTTTCAATTGCTTGTATCCTCATCCTGTGTAGTTTATTGTGCTTGCATTTTTTTTTGTAAACAGCGAGTCACCGACAGAGTCGTAATGATTGCCGCGATTATCATCATAAACACCGTTAAGAATTTCATGCTACCGTGAGTAAGTGCCCCAAATTGTTTGAAACGTGTTACGTAATTAATTATTGTAATAAAAGCACGACCAGAGGTGCCATGAATGCCTTTAAGTGACCACATTCTGTTCAAATTCCCCACTCTTTCAAATCTGATTGCGTACAACCATGAGAGGAGCACCTGCTGCTTTTTAAATAAAGGTTAACTAACGGAAGCTCTCGCAATCAAAATATGTACGTACCTTAAAATTTTTGTTGACCGCGCGTCAACAACGGAAGAAGTTTTTTCACCTGTGCACTGCTGAGACTGTTCATTATATTCATTACGCAATATTGCAAAATGGCGTTTAATATAATTTTATAATTTGATAATTTATGAACACCGTATATTACGCATTGCAAATAAATTGACTACAGAGAATGGAACGAGTTTGAAATAATATTTTTTTTCCAATGAAAAAGGAACACATTCAAGCTTTGCAAGCACGCGAGAGGAAATGGAGGAATTCAAGCTTCTTGCTCTTTTGTGGTTATTCCGTTAATAGCTTTTTTGGGATTCGAACAATATGGATTGTTAGAGCTGTCATTGTACTCAACAATGCAAGTTGGCACATGCATCTCTATCGTCGTCGTAACAATATGCCTATCACACAGATAAGAGACAATATGACGGTGTCAATCCAACCGAAGCAGCAACACAAACATAAACAAGTCTCCTGCTAATAGGTATTTGGCGATAAGCTGAGAAAGTTAAAGTTTTTGGAGTCAATTATTATTCCCGCTAAGAATTTGCTCGTCAATGCTGACGGCGACGATGATGATGACAAAACAAAAGACTCATATCCCTTCTTCCACTTGATATTGCACATAAATATTTTTGCAGCATGATATCATCCAAGATTCATAACAATAAGTTAACAATAAACCTGCTACATAAAATTAATTTGTGTAGTCACGTCACCGCGCGCTCCTCCTAAAACATCTCCTGATGCAACAACCGGTGTTGGAAGTTATAATTCTGCTTATTAATCTGTTAGCTACTCTCGTTTTTACGCAAACAACGTAATCTACTTTACACAAAAACGAGGATGACGAATTAAATGGCAGCGCCACATAATGTGGTATTTTTATAGAAAAAAGGTAAATAGAGAATGGATAGGTGCCCGCGCGATTATATAATACTATAAATTGTTAGTCTAGGTATTTGTACTAGAGGCAGACTTGTTGCAGAGCAAATAAGGCTCTCAGCATGACTGCCAAACCAAGAAGCAATTAAGTCAGTATGTTCTCTGACAGAGGTATATATTTGCAGAATAAAACCTACGTGCGCGTTTCATGTGCGCAGGTTTACGATTACAAATGCACCAAGTTTAATACACCTGGATGCATAGTGCAGTGCAATATTGCATTATTGCTCATTCTGTATGATTATTATTACTATTCATTTCATTATTATTATATACTTTGCTAAAAAGTATTTTGCAAAAATCCCTTTTTTAAAATATACCTCTGTCGTACTTCAATTCTGGGTATGAATAAAACGTAAATCTTTGTGTGTGTACCTCTTTACCTCCGCCTATTTTCGTCTTTTACGTACTACTTAAAATCCCCAAGAGAGCAAGAGGTCCCTTTTTTAAATTTATTATGAGTTTTAGCAAAGTCTGCACAAAAACGTAAATGAGCCCAGGTGGAAAGTATATAAAGTAGCCGAGGTGCCCTCGTTCTGCATGTCATTCGCAGCTTGACCACAAAACAGTGTGGAGGAACACACAGAGTAGCTTGTGGAACAGCGTTCTTAGGGAATGCTTATAACGAAAACCCAGCATATGGTCTGGTGATATTAACAATAGTGATTGGTGGTGTGACTTAAAAAATCGGCGTTGTCAATTTTAGTTTCACTCAGTGTCCAGTTTCTAAAACGTGTCCAGACGAAAACTGTCTTCATTGTATTGACCTTCGAAAATGAGGGTACTTGCAGTTGCGCTGTGGGTAAGTATCAAATCATTTTTAAAGGAGTTAACTTAGTTTAAGTGGGAAGCTGTCAGTGAACAAATGGGAATCAGGAGTAACTACACGCATTTTCTATCCAAATGTTATCTCGCATCACCCCAACACCTAATAAACCACTTCTTTCCTTCATCCAGTTATATGGTTGGGTGCGTTTGTGCACAAAAACGTGATAAGGGTTATCATTATGATTATCAGCAATTATCCCATTAGATTATTTTTCGTAGCACCCGTGACGCTGACCAGTTTTAAATATAATTTCGTTTTCTTTGAATTGAACGATAAAGTAATCCAGTAGAGCATCTTTTAAATATAGTTCTAAACGGCGTCTGTTCTGCTGTAATTCGGTCCAGTATTTTGCTTTCGGTGTATTCTATACATTTGATTTCTTTCAAAATATTCTTTCAATATCATTGCCTTAAGTTAAAAATCGCAAAAGTGACTAGTGGTTTCTCCAACACTTAAGAATATCTTCTCAAGCAGGAATCTTCCAAAAGCTTATCTAAATGTAGAGTGTTTTTTATCGTCACAAATGTAAACCTTTTAAAATTACATGTCAATCGTTATCGTTGGTATTGCACGGAATTGTGTATAATACAACGTCTTTAATTTGACTACAGGCAAGGCTTTGTTACAATCAAATCCAGTTCCGTTTGGGGCAACTGAACAATGAAACCATAGCTATTATCCTCCTCCCACTTTTACTTTCTACCTCAATTGTCATGAATTTTCAAATATTTCTCTTTTCTATGAGTAGACTTGAAAAAAATAAACATTATCATTCGAACATGTAAATTCACATTAGTGACAGACACGAGACAAAACAATCCCATTTAATAAACTACACAATTTCGTGAATAAATCCTTTAATAAATGTAGATAGGTGAGTTTAATAGGTATACATTTATTATGTAATGCCAAGTAGAGTGCGTTAAATAAGCCTGTAATTCTCTCAGCTATCACGTACGTCTGCACGTAAGGTTTTGCATATTGCCGCTGCTTTCCTTCCGTTTTTAATATTGACATAAAGTTGTGTCTGATAACAAGAATGCATGCATGGGTGAGTTTTTAAAGTCATTTAAAATTAGCTCAATTTAAACACTTATTTACGTACACGTAATGTGTTCGTGTGTGCGTTGTGCTGTGCACTCCCTTGTGTGTGCGTTACGCTTCAGATAAAACGTGTTTCGAGCTTCCTATTTAACAGTAAACTAAAGTATTAGTTAAAAATTGACCGTAGAATAAATGAATTTGCTTTTTATAGTTTTGAATAAAATCTTCGAGGCGTGACCTTATGTTATTTAATTGTTTTCAACTAAGCGGCAGGACTTTTAGCACAAAGAAACATTTTAAAACTGTTTTACGCGTTATGTGCACGTCTGTAGTAATAAAATTGTACATATGACCGTTTATCTATTAACAAGTCAGGTTTGTGTTAACGTTTGTATTCTCATCTTGAAGTGTGGTTCGATGACTTTTATTAAAAATAAGTTGTTTGAGGGTACCATTAATAGTTATTATTGCTGATAAGGAAGTAGTATCACCAAATCGTTTCAAGAGTGGCAATTATGTTAATTTTAATGCGTCATTGTCAGATAATAAAAATTAAGTTAATGCCTATTTTCCATTTAGGTATGTATACTTGAAAGGATTTTTTATATAAATGATAATACGTAATATTTATGTTTGGCTATTGGTCAGAAGGTATTTGCATAGAGAGAAATTGATGAAATTTTGCTCAGTACATGTCAAATTGTCTTGACATTGACCCAAACTATCGAATGATCAATATCGTTAATGGATAATTTTTGTGACATTTTAGGCGCTAGTAGCAGCTTTGGGAGCTGTTAATGCCGCCGAGCCAAATGAACCAGTTATTGCCGTAGTTAGCCCGGGGCCAGTGGCTGAGGAGCTTCTTGCTGCTGAATCTGGAGCTGAGCCCTTGGTTGTCGTCTCTGCACCAACCGACCTTGTACCTAAAAATGTTTCCGCAACAACATTAGTAAAGAATAACACTGGTGTAATTGCGGCCGCAAGTGAAGATCAAGCCACTGCTGCTGGAGGTCACTTTGGAGGACCTGAGTATGGACATGGTCACGGTCATGGACACTACGGTGGTCACGGTGGCCACGGGGGTCACCTTGGGGGTCACGGAGGAGGTCATGGAGGTGGTTGGGGTAACGTGAAAACAAGTTACATTGCCCAGTATTGGTACAAATTTTTGCAAGGTCTGGCAAAATAATGCATTTATTTTGATTTTGAAACTAGGATGGGGATGGCCAAAGGTTGTCAACTACCCTCCTATTCATGCCCACTTAAAGGGACACGATACTGCCTCTCATGGACCAAAATGGGTCAAGGATTATCATTACCACAAACACGCTGTTTTGAAGCATCCTCATCATGATCAGGTCAGATTACAGCAACAATCAAACAAGTCAGGCAAAACAAGTAATCTAAATTACATTAGGAAGGTAACAATTTTTTCTTAAAAATTTGGTAGGTTATCGTAAGTGGTTATATATATCATCCTTATGCGATGCTCCAAATTGTAAGGTAAAACGTTCCAATTTCGAAGTATTTATTCTAATGAATCAAAAATGTAATTATTTTTCTAGCATCAACATCACCTTCACCGTGAACACCTTCACAACCACCATCTTCATAAGCACAACGTTCATCAAACTCATCTTCACAAGCTCCACGTTCACCAGCCTGTCTACCACAAGAATGTAAGTCACTATTTAAAAATCTGCAGATATATTTAAATTCCACGCTCTGTGTTTAAGTATATACGTGTTAAAAAGGACCCACCCCGCAGTTTTCTAATGTTGGGGAATAACATTGTACTTAAGCCTAAAGAATACATTCCATCAATATAATATTTCCATTTTATATTCTTCTTAGGTCAAAGCCACTCATTCCGTATCTGAAGGTCACAAGCACAAGTTCCACGCCCAGGAGTACCACAAGCATACCCATCCCCAGAAGTTTGAATACCAGAAATGGGCCCCACCAATTTACGCTAAAGGATGGGGAGCGGGATACTAAGAAGTTGGTAATATTATCTTTAGTGCGTAGTGCACTAGCACCGCATAAAACAATGCCGGTGTTCACTTACTCCAGCACAATTAACAACCAACAACAGAAAGTGCTAACCACCTTACTTATCATTACTATTTCATCAATCTTGTTGTATGCTTTTGCTTTTACATCAATGTTCCCGATCAATCGTCAAATTTTAAGCTTAAGTGAAGCTAGTCACAAAAAATGTAGCAAAATCAGCGTTGACGCAAAACTTCTATCGCTTTTCCAAATATATTCATATATCTAAATGCATTTGCAAGGCGTACCAACAAAAAATGCTAACTTCCGGTTAGTTTTTAGAGCGACTTAACAGTTTCCAGTATTGCTAGTTTCTTCCCCTTGCTTTCTATTTCAGTCTTTGCTACTTTATCTTTAGAACCTTATTTTTATATTTTCTGTTAAACTTGATAATGTTCTATGTTATCTTTCTCTGTATTTTATTTTTATATTACTTCTGAAGTATTTTCTCTTTTAAAGAATTATTAGGTATTAACACGACAGTGGCTCGTTATTGTCTTGAAGTCACAATAATAAATCACTATTTTTGTACATGCAAAAATATTGCTTATTTTATATGAAGATATAAATAAATGAAACATTTTTTATATAAAAAATAATAATTTGTACTGATACAATTATTTCACCAATAATTCACACAACTGACCGTCAAAATTCTAGAGTCTCCTTAAACAAACATTTTCATGGAAATAATGCATCTATTTAAGGATGCATATTTTTCCTATTCTATGAAATTTTCCTTTCTCTATTCCTATGGAAATCAAACTTTACTATAAATTACTTTAAATTCCTGTCCGATATAGAAATATACGAAAGACCTAGGGTAGGAATAGGAAATTACTTATTAATGTGTTTTCTAAAAAGGAGCGCTGTGAGATGGGATATTTAGCAGGTGGATAGAGTTTTCAATCAATGTATTGTGTACTCCCCTATAGAAACATATTTGTCCCCTGCTTCGTTTGATGTTCACGAAGATGCCCGGCATTCATTATTGAC
>JAHZNB010002657.1:0-13184 GCA_027744295.1 Callyntrura guangdongensis | reverse complement strand
TAAATGCTTGGCATTTACCTCGGGTTAACTAGTAGACATATAAAGTCGATTGTACATGTCAACTCATTGGATTACCCAGTTACCCCAATAAATATTGTTTCATTACAGCATACTCTATATGACAAGTGGCATGTTCTACTGTACATCCCGATCACATTTTCCTTTTAGTAACCGATATATCGTACCAAGAAACCTAAATGCACAGCTTACTACCTGTCTCTTTCAAGGGAATCCTTCCAGAATTTTTTCTTTGCTGCCTTCTTTCCCATCAGATTCTCAAGCTGTCGGTGCCTGTCATTTCCATTCGTTGAGTCATCAAAAAGGTTTCATACTTCCAGGCAGCAGCATGAAGTAAAAAGCATCAAGCTTTGGGGTTTTACAAAATCTCGGGGTTTTTGGGTTATTTCTTGCAAAAATCAGACAGGGACCATAGAATGAGCTTTGGTTGAAATTTTTATTACATCAATATTCCTGCTTTAACAGTATATATAGAACATACTAAATGAAAAGGTCTGTCAATCTGTCTGTCGACACAAATAAACTGAGACAACCAGTGATATATCTGATAACTGATAACCAGTGTATTTCAGTGTATATCGTAAGATGATCTGATCAGACCCATTTAAAAACATATGTGGTTACATATCAAAGAAATGCACTTACAATTTGTCGTTTTACAGCTTGAATTCGCTATTTTCGTCTAGCGTTTGAAAGTTATTTTTTGTTTCTTCATATTTTTCTCATACCACATTTTATGAAAAAGGCAATGTTGACTACCTATAGTGGTGATTACTACTGATTACCTTTTGAACCTTTTTCTTTTCCTATGACTAAGTGTATATTGTATATAGGTGCCAGTCGACTACAATGTCAGAAAAAGTCGCTTTACTGAGTGAGTTGACTCATTCTCTTTGCCCGATTCTCGTCTTTGAACAGGATTTCATTTGCCCCAAAATCAAAACCTCTCATCATTGTGATTCATCATAATTATTATTGAGACGGCCTTCCGCATAACCGGAGACAAAAGTAATAAAATGCAAAAAGGCAGTCTTCTGCCATTCTACTTTGGAGATTGGAGCCTATACAATCATAATAAATACATTTGTAAGTAGAACGAAAAATGTCTGGATAAAACGGTATACACCATGCACAAAGGTTACAAGTACTGAACATGTATTTGACCGTCCGTTAGTAAGTTTACTAAACTTATATTTATGGCTGCAGCTAGAGTTTGATCGTAAAGTACCTAGTTACTGTTGACTGCAATAGAGATGAGCTGATGAGATGACATAACGTCCCTTCTACTTCTACTCAAACGTTGAGATTCACAGATTAACGGGAAAAACCCATATGTGCAACTACCGACAATTTTAAAAGTTTGACGATCCCTAGGGATAATGGGTAAACTGATGTTGGTCATATTTTGCGACTATCATCTATCTTTCAACATAAATTTCAAACTTTCAATGTAAAGCCATGAAATTTAAAGTGACTACCCCCGGTTTACCCCCAGAGGTTGACCTCATCTATGAACTCATCTGAGATACTGATTGTATCTATTGGAAAAAGATTTAAATTCTTTTCCCTTCAAAAGTTAGCACGTATGAGAGGACACAAAATCATTAGGACACGCAGACAACTATTCATTATCATTAATTCTTTTTACGTATACATGCTGTCGGTAGTTAATAAGCGCTTACATTTTTCTGTCTAATTAGTACACATCTTCCGGAATTAAATGACATGTGAACTTAATCCCAACGAAATTGAAAACTTGTACAATATCATGTTCCCCATCATCATATGTTGGTTTTGTTTCTATAATAGGCCATGCCAGTATAGTCAATTCGTTCACCCTTTTTATTTCTAAAAAACGCATAAGTATGCATTCTATTCTAACAAGCATCTTAGTTAGTGATTTACTGACGTGTACAAGCATATTTTTCCAAGGAAGAAGAAAATTTTTCTTTTACCATTTTTGTACATGCCTGCTAAGCAAGCTGATAAAACTGGCTATCAAGCTGTTACATCATCTGGATGTCGTATACTGTCCACTTTTATCAAGCAAACTCTTTAAAAGGGCAACACAAGTAGTTTTTTTGTGTTCAAAGCATCATAACGACATTGAAAAGAAATACATAACCTACTACACTACCTAATTCATCTTCAATTTTTACAAATTTTTTCCAACTTCACCACATACGAAATATTTTTATGGATCTCAGATCAAAAAATTGTTACTAGAAATGTCCTTTCAGATGCGGCTTGATTGGATCGGACGTCCCAACTAACTCCAAGTTGGAGTCTCCCTTTCCCAATCTCAGGTTCACTTCTTTTTATAAGTATTGTACAAAGTATACATTTGGTCATGCATTCATGCAAATTATCAAACGAAATATTATTCTTGGTAACAAATAACATTGCTCATTAAAATAAAATGATTTTATCAACCAGCCACGTATTGATAATGTATGTAGTTAATGTGATCCGTAGGCAGCCGTTATTACCATTTGGCAAAAGAAGCACGAAGCACTACATAGTAGTGACTAGTCCAGTATTCTAGTTTCAAGCATCACACAGTAATAGGGACCATCGTTGGGTTCACTGTGAAAAAATATGGATTTTCCAGAATTAGTTAATAGAGTGTAAATAAACCCGACAACCCTTGCCGAGTATATTCAGTGGCTGCTCTTATTTGGTATTCGGTATGCATCATTGCGTGTTGACTTATGCAAACGTAGTTGGACTCCTTTCTCCTTCTATAGCATTAGTTATGATAATTTTTGGCAGATACTACTCAAAGCAAGTTGCAAGGTTTTTATGATCAGCTCATCCATGAAACTCTTAACAGTCATAAAAGAAAGAAAAAAATCTGAATAAGTTGGTCAATTACTGAAACATTCCTTTACAGAGAGAAACAATAGGGAAGAAAATAAAACTTGTGGAGAGATAATAATTGTTTTCAAGATTCCTTTTTTACCCATCTCGTTTAAATTAACAACAAAGAAAATAGACATTTGAATAAAATACGAAGATACATACACATTATATCATATCATAAGTAGACATAACCATTGCACGAACATGTATTATACGAATATTTTTATATCGTATGCATACATAACCCCCCACCACTTTTTTATTGTAAACCCGCAAAACCCTTCTCGAAGTACCTACCTCTCTCCTTAAAAATGTTTGAATTTTCCTATCTCTTCAACCATTAAATACCTCACAATTGTTACATTCATTTTTTCTCGTTCCCTACAGGAAGACTTCCCCTCCGGGCGTATTCGTCACTATAAACACTACAGACTACATAGAGTTATCAATATCCCCCTCTCTTCTACCCCATCCTCTTTTGAAGTTTCTGCTTCGGCAGCACCATGTAAACATGCAATGTGTTCTTCTTACCTAACCTCACCTGTAATTGTCGTAATGTGGAGGACCTACGCATTTTATATTTCATCTCCTTTGCCCAGATCAAAAGCTAGAATCTGTTTATGCATGAATAACGTCGAATGATTTTCTTTAATGGTTTTGCCATACGGATACCTACCTATCTTTGCTTAACTACTGCTCCCCAAGAACAAACTTTTGTGCATGCTTACTCAGGTTGATGTTTGGTATTACAATTACATGGGTAAAAATTGATCCTCTTTTGCTTATAGAGCCTCTCGTCTACATGTTTTTACTTTGTTGGACTTGACTGGGGGTTCTTGCATGTTTTCTGTACCCACTTGATCATCATCACGACGAATTCACAACGCGATGAAAAGATTTCCGTGTGCTGCTGCGGTGGTGTAGCGACGACATAGCCATGTTGCTGGCGAGATGATAATAATAATGAACAATCTATTCAAGTCAGTTTTTTCAAACCGTATATACTCAGTGGTCTCGTTGCACTTGTTTCTTTGACTGACATAAAGCGTACCATATACTGACTTTATTCCTTAACACTTCTGTTGTGTCTGTATATATCTGTACCTATACAACAACCTGTGCTTCGTCTTAATCTGTTTGTAGAAAGACACTTGTTTCTGCATTTTCTTCTACACTTACTATGCTTTCAAGGCAATATTATGATTTTTTTTCTGATGCGCATACCATTGTCTTTCTTATCCTATCAGCCCCTTCTCTAGACTTCGTTGTCTTCTTCATGGATGGAGTCGTCTCTTCACTTGTCTTTACACACTGCATAATTGGCTTACAATAAAGCGTACCATAAACAAGTGCAAGTGGCAAATGCCATTATCTTCCATACTGCTTGCTATCCTCTTCCACGTACGTTTGGGTTCTGTAAAATGAAGGAATGATAATAATAGTGAAAATTAGTTGTCGATGGAATTGTGGTGAGAAAACAGAGACTATTGGCGCAACTCCCCGCTGTTCCTTTTAACGTGCCAGACGACTGCACTATTTTCAGTTTGATATTATTGTCGCAATTCGTGGAACGGAACCGTGTGATGATAATAGAGTGAGGAACACTGACAAGAGTAATAGGCTCTCGACGGTGGTAATAAAAACATTGTCACAATTTTTAGTTTATGTAGAGGTAAAACCTTAGCTTCGTTTGTCCCCAATAAAGTGCATTAGTTGTTGGATTTAATGGGCACCACACTACTACTGCTTGTTAATATGTCAGTGCAAATCAGAATAAAATCTCAGTTTTCGGTTAGCTCTCGTGATGGCAAGGTGGCAAGTATGTGAATAATATATTAAGAGTGTATTTCCCCTCTACTTTTTGGAATCAACCACATTATCCATACAATAAAAGTATCAAATCTAACAATCAGTTGCTTTTTGTGGTGGCGAATTTGATAAGAGCCTGTACCATCACGCCAAATTGAGACCACAATCTAATGGGCAATTTTTTTCCCAAAAAAATAAACAATAAGCACGTAGGATGCGCTCCTGCTGACAATATAATCTCAAGTTAAAATATTCAACACTCTGCATCACTTTGCACTCCCAAAAAGTACGTGATCAACCACAAATATCATCAAACCAAGGCTGTCCTGTGCATTAAAATGCAAGCAATCATTAACCCTCACAAAGCAACAATAGCCTTTTTGTGTACTATCAGATAGTTACGAGAATTTTTACCTAAATTAGTACTAAAATATTAAAATAGCTGCACACTCTCAATTGTACTATTTCGTGACTCCGTAACGTACGCAGTTTTCCATGCTCTGTGAATGCAGAATTTTTTGAGAGATGCACTTGATATTCTTCATAAACGCAATATAAATTATAGACCTTCTAAATTAATTATACATTTGGTGTAAGTTATTATATTTATTGGTGTGATTAAGCTTTGTTTGAAGCTTTATTACTCGTAAATACACAAGTGAAAGGACAATACCTATCAATCTTGGTATTGTTACGTGCATATTTTGCGTGTTTGGGATATACCTAGAGTTGAACATCAGAGATCACAGGGACATATTCTGTCGGGTCTCAGATAGTGTAGTACGTTGTCTACACGAGTAAGCACAACGTCCGCACATTTTTGGCCTTGTATTTACGAAGACTGTATACCTCGATTTGTCAAGAAAAAATTGAAAATATATCTCAATTCTCTTCGTGCGAGAGAAAACTAAGGACGACATGTCCATGCCTAACCATCAAGATTTCCGTGGACATCCTCCTCCTATTATTCCAGGGAGCAGTGGAGTATGTAACTTTCAAAATCCATGTAGTAGCAGTGGTTCCAGTAATAGCGTGAATAGTCATCATAGTAATCACAATGAAGATCTCAATGGCGCGTTACCGTCGTCTTCTGCCGGTCCTGCGAAACCAGGAAGACCTGGTCCTGCCGACATTACTCGCCTTAGTCATCCAGATCTTGTTCAAAGAGTGAGGAAGCTTGAAGCAGATTTGCTAAAATTGGCCACAGATCATAATCACATGATACGGGAGGCTAATCATCGTATACAGGTGAAAAATTAGAAAATTGCTCGTGTAATAATTTCAAGTAATTTTATACGTAAACATTTTTTTATTCTGCTAAGGGAAGTCTCACCCTCACCTAAGATACTTGAAAGTCTCTCTGTGGGATGTGGTACTGAATTATGCATGGCTTTTATGTACCTAATTTGTTCATGTTCAACCAAGCGTGACTTTGCCCTGCTTGGTATGCAATGCATGTATGAGGGTGGAAGTAGAAAATTATACACCCATTTTAATGAGATCAATTTCACCTCATCAATGAAAGTTCAAGTATGCATGTTTGCCACAAGTACTTATACAAGAGCTTTGATATGCATAACTGTACTAACTTTTTCCCACGTTGAATTCGCAAACAAATTATCACACCTCATTTTCATACGACAGTTTCTACCATGTTTTAGTCTACAAACATGTTTGTTTCATATATACCAAGTCAATACACATGTAAATTGCTTACTTTCCATTTTTATTTACAGGTACAAAACTCAGAGTTGGCAAATCAAAGGACAACCATTACCAGGCTGGAGGAAGATAATGCCGAGCTCCGCGATCTATGCTGCTTTCTTGATGACGATCGTCAAAAAGGGAGGAAGCTTGCACGGGAGTGGCAACGGTTTGGCAGATACACAGCCTCTGTGATGAGACAAGAGGTTGCTGCATATCAGTCAAAGCTACGCGAATTAGATGTTCGTCAACAGCAGCTACTTTCCGATAACCAGGAACTTAAGGTACGTAGTAATTTTCTTTGTTTATATACAAGTAGCAACTCACACACACGAGAAACAGTAAAAAGTAACGTTAAAGATGTATATCTGTATGGTGTAGGAATTATGCCTTTACCTTGACGAGGAGAGAAATCAAAATGCATGTAGCCAATGCGGCGCTACTATTCGGAGGGATGATGGAGATGGAAGTAGTTCCGGTACAAACCCCGTCGAGGAGTATAACAGTAATAATTCAACAACCACAAGTGAATCTACGTTAAGTACTGCCAGTCTTGCCAATGGTCAACAACCACCTCCTAGTAGTAGTAGCAGCAGTAGTGTTGCATACCGTGAAGAACTAGCTCGAGAGAGAAATATTTTAAGCAGTGCGTTCATAACCAGAGATAGACATATCAATATTTAAATTTTGCACCGATAACTTTTGTTGTTTCAATTTCGTACAAAAATAAAATGGTCTTTTTTGTTTACAAATTCAGGTCAGATAGTGGAATACGTCAGACGACTGGAACGACGAGTTAGTGAACTGGAAAAACAAGACACTGTACAGTGTCCTGAATCTGTCCTCAATGCTCTACAGGTTCTCCAAGTTTGCCAGGGTTTGGAAGATGATGACATCGGTGACCAGGAAAAGGCACTGGTTCGACAAATGTGCAATGTGAGTATTTCATGAAATTAACAAATTGCAAGTTGCTTTTGGGTATAACTTGAACTTTCCTTTATACATGTATTTTTCTTTGTAGGTTGTATGGAAAAAACTGGAGGACAATCCAAAGCTTTGAAGCTTTGGGGTTCTTACATTGCGTCACGTAATATACAGAAAAGGTTCAGTTTTGAAAAAAAGGTTCCTACAAAGCAAAAAATACGGACACTGGGACAATCATTAAATTGACCTCATATAAATACATACATGCAATCCAATTAACTTGAGTACTTGCAAAGTTGCAAAGACAATCTGTTCATATCATTTCCTGTACAAATACGAGCTCTGTATAGAATAATTTTCTACTATTTGTCGTGTTCGAGAATATATTAATGATGAGATGTAAATGTATCTATAAATAAGGATATTGCATCTACCACAACATATAGTAAATACACCGTTTTGTTCCATTTGAACAATCATCATAACCTATTTTTTTACAAGAAACAATTTAACAATTTCAACGGAGAATGAGGAGTAAATTTGTACTAAAATTACCATTTGTATACCGTCTAAAATTTCAAATGTTTGTATATCTGAACTTTTGTGCGTACTTTTATGTAATTTTTAAGCTTTATATGATTGTTCCTTTAAAATATGAATACTTTTGTCACTATTATAAACTACAGGAAGATACATACGACATCTAGGACCACGATACAGACAAACTTATCATGTATGATAGGATAAAAAGTTCAGACCATGTTTCAAAAAACGTTTTGAGAAAATCAAAATCCGTCATGCCAAGAATTTTTTTTCCACGTTCTTTTTATTCTAGGATGGCTGTGTTGAATGTCTATATGACACGTATATTTGCTATCAAGTTGGACGTATTGTGTTATACATATTAGGGCTCCGAATTTTCTAAATTCCATGCAAAGTAGTCTTACCGTATCGTAGCTCCCGATATGCATTTCTACAATATAGTGATCGAATCGCATAGATTAAGCAACGTGAACGTCACCGCAAGAATTAATCTTGATAGTAGCTACTACATAATTATAACTGTTCTGTCATGTAGTAATTTAGTAAATAAAAAGAGGCATTGTGGAGGCTGTGAATATGATAATTTTTATACCTTATGAAGCGATTATTCATTGAAGAAATATTTAGTAAGAATTGGACTCAATGCACTGTCACTAAGATCCACGAAAATAGCCCAACACGTTTCATAAAGTAAAGGAATCATTTCTATTACTTCTGGCTTATGGTACTTATCCGGCATAGAATAATTGAGGCTGTAAATTAAATTACTTTGATATTTTTATTAAAGGTAAATATCAATTAAATTGGACGCAATGCATTTTAGCACAGACCCACGGAAATATATTCAGACATTTCACAATAGAATAAACGTCAATATGTAGTATTTACGTCTTCTTATTATCTTCCTTTAAAGTTACGGTTCGATTGAATGTTAGCTGGAAAAATGAAAGCAAAAATGTACGGTGAATGATTTATTAGTAGTTTTTGGTGAATCCTTCGCTAAAATGCTATTTCAATATTTTTTACTACCTTATCTGGCTTGCTTTCGGTGTCAACTGCAAAGAATCCCACACGTTCAAATTGATATTGAGTAAGTGGTTTGCTATCCTTAATGTGCTTATCAGCCAGTGCCCGTTTCACCGACAGTGTGTTTTCGTTGCAGTCTGATAGAAACCCGTTTGGAACTTGGGCCGTGTCTTCAGGATTTTTATGTTTGAAGCTAAACAATAATAGTATTATTGTTATAATACAGGAACATGGTGAGTATAATAAATGTTTCGGTGAAATATTTAAATATCAATTTTATGTATAGTGATGAAATTTCTGAACTCCTTACAGCCGTTCATAAAGCTTAACGTCCACATCGATCGGGTCACTAACCCAGTGTATAAATCCTTTCGGTTTCGGTGCACTTGAAACATTTTCAGCTTTGACATTTATACTTTCAATGGATCCGTCCGAACGGCGAATAATCTCTTGAAAAGTGATTACAATACCAGCGTGTCGTAATCCAACCGGTTGGTTTGTTGCAAACCTTTTATAATCTTTGTCTGCTTTCTAACCAATTTACAGATAAAAGAACTACTGGTTTTACACGAAACTAATAGCTACATAGGTTCACTAAGACTAGAAAAATAATTATTCTGTGTATGAATGTAAAAACAACAGTTTTGAAGAGCAACAAAAAATATTTAAAAACTTGTTAATACATATTTACAAAGTAACGTCATCTTACCTTCAACTACCTTTTCTTGGATTAGTTTTGCGATTTTTCGTTTGGAGACAACAGTATACGCCATATTTAGTCGACCGTATTCCCATTGCACCGGAACGTAAGTGTCAACAGCTTCACATAACCAATAATATGATGACCTACGATTTTGAAACTCTTTTGTGCACATCGAATGGGTGATGTCTTCCAACGAATCAACTAAGCAATGAGTGAAGTCATAAGTTGGGTAAATACACCACTTAGAACCCTGTTTAGGGTGCGGGACGTAGCGAACTCTAAATTACAAAACAGTTTCTGTCAGAAACTTTCTGAAAATGAATAAATAAATTAACCCAATTTCTGAAGAATTTGTTTTTAAAAGTTTACCTATATGCTACGGGATCCTTTTTGCCTTCTTCCAATGTAATTTTCATTCGTAAAGTTGCTCTCTCCCTCGGCAAACATACCGTTTTTCATATCCTACGAACCAAAATTTAAATATGTAATGATGTACTAGCATTTTATTAACAAATTGTGTCACTTTGTTAAGTTTATTTAAAAAAACTTAAAGTCGTGCAAATTTGTACTTTAGAAGGAGACAACTGTTTTCTTTCTTTACCTCAAAAAGCGCTAGATTTGTTTCGACTCGTCGTTCTCTATACGGTGAAAGCGGAGCATCAAATCCTTTTACTTCATCTGCAGTTTGATGACAAACATATGCTAAACCTTTCTTGATAAGGACAACAGCAAAGTCGTAAAGCTCTTGGAAATAATCTGACGAATGTGTTATCTGGTACGGAGAGTAACCTATATAATAAAATACAATTTTAATATTTATTAAGGCTGTTCTAGGTTGTATTCAATATGCAAAGTCGTAAAGCTCTTGGAAATAATCTGACGAATGTGTTATCTGGTACGGAGAGTAACCTATATAATAAAATACAATTTTAATATTTATTAAGGCTGTTTTAGGTTGTATTCAATAACACAGTGTTAATCTCACCTAACCATTCCACCATATCTTTGATACTTCTAAAAAATCGTTCTTCTTCCTTCTCAGGGTTAGTGTCGTCGTACCTCAAGAAGCAGATCCCGCTGTGGGCCTTTGCGTAGCCAAAATTAATGTTGATTGCCTTAGCGTGTCCAATATGCAAAATTCCATTTGGCTCTGGAGGGAATCTGGTTCTAATCTATATTAAATTCAGCACTCGATTGGTGAAAGACCTTCCATGTATACTGTATACAAATAAAAATAAGTTTTTTTTGCAAAAACAAAATTAGCTACTAACTTGACCATTAATGCGTTTGGCATGCTCCGCAAGAATCGTCAGAACTCCGTTGGAAGTAGGATATCCATCGGTGGTAAAATTTTTGCCAGGTAAATGAAACGGAAGACCTCTTAGTACCTGCATACGTGATTCTTCTGTGGACAATGTTTCCTCTGCCTCTTTAATTTAAAGAAGTATACAATTCAAACCCATTCATAACGCAACATTAAATGCAAAATAGTATTATTATAATACTAATAACGATAACGTTTTAATAAACTCATACTGGGAGCTTTTGCTGTTTTTGTGGTTTTATTTTCTACAGAAGTTTTCGTGTCTTTTCCTTTATTCTTAGTTTTCTGATCGGCAGTCGGTGGTTTCAAATCATCTTCCGTTTTTGGTCCTAATAGTATTCGAATTTGTTGATCGATTTCGTTTTTTACTTTGCTACCGTCAGCCCATTGCATCTTTGATACACTACGAATATGAGTCATTAGGATACCCACGTTGAAGCGATACCTATAAAGTAAAACCAAGGTGCCTGTATAGTACCTTATTCAGTTTTGTTCTATTTAATCACCTTGAGTAAAACAAAACTTCATTTTGTTACCCTTTTTAAAGTTTATAATCATTCAAATATCACAATTTTGACTATTTACCTTACCTTTTCTCGACTATTTCCGACTGATACTTCGTAACAGCATCTTTCACGATTTGTTCAACGTCCTCATCGGTGACAACAATGCCAACCCCACAGGCTTTCCTAAATGCTTCTAGGTTTAGTTGATTGTCAGCCAAATTATCAATCAGATACTTCACAGCCGCTGTTATAAGTATCACGTAGACATAATAAATATTATAAATATTTCCTCCTAAATATTGCTCAAACAGCAAAACATGCACAGTATAAATGTTGTGTTACCCGCTACTCTTTGTTCGCTATCCAACTCCTCGCTCACAATGCTTTCAATAAGAAATTTGGTGTGACCTTTAATGCTGGGTTTTAATTTCCCCACCAAATTATATAACAAATTTGAGGTTTTTTTGGAAGGTTCCCTGGAGTTCAGGGTAAAATACTGAATAAAAAAGGTAAAGTAAAAGATTAAACCCCGATTAGTGCAGACTATACTTTGATTTAAAACAAGTTCGCAACTGTGAAAAGACATTTTTAAACCTACCAAACTTATAACGTCAAACAAATCCTTACTCATGGATTCATTTTTCATTGTTTCTTTAGCCTTCGCTTCGGTCATTTGAAAGAAATTAGCTAATCGTGTAACGTCCTCCATCTGCAACCATCAGAAAAATAATACAATACAAAATAAAACACCAAAATATGAACACGTATAAAATAATCAAAAACTTTCTAACCTTAACCGAGTGTCCATCCGTGGTTCCCTTTTTATTTGTATTTTCTGGCATATTCAATAATTTTCCTTTTCAACACGATAATTTCCGCAAAACGATGTTTTTACACACTAATTAATAACCATATGATATGCTCAAATTATTTGATGTACGGTACAAGTATGTGAACGTTTACTTCAACAAGTTCTGCATTTTTTTGCACACTAATTGTAATTTTTCAAGCAGCTTGACGAAGCATAAATTTCAATTTCACAATCTTGTTTCACTATCTTTAAAACCTTCCTGAGTGACCTGTCCTGATTTGGGAGCCCCAATTTAGGACAGCTTTAAACACGAGATGTGATATGTGATGCAAATATAAATAACAACTATCTCTTGTCTCTAAAACATCGAAAGCAGTTAATGCTGACTTTAGCTGTTCTCTGGACACAGTTTTCCATAAAATAGATAACCTCACTGTCCACAGCTGTCATCCTTGTGTAGTGTAACACAACCGTCTCGTACAAATTTCACCAACAAGCGGTTTTGCTACCAGATGCCCCGTGCATCTCACGATGATTCCCAAGATAGTTTTCAGTTAGCAGGCGGGACCCAATATTTTGTCCCTGAGACCCAATATTCTTGTTCCTCGGACCCAATATTCTTGTCTCTCGGACCGAATATTCTTGTCCCCAACTACAAATTTAACTTTAATTATTAGAAAATTGACGAGTAACAAAATATGTTGTCGTGTAACAAAAAACAAAAACAGATTCGAATTCTTCATAAACTTTGCATCTTTTTGTCGTGGCAATTTAAAATCTGCAGTGGCATTGCAATGATATTGTATAAGTTAGTTTGCTAAAATTTACTTTATTACGCAGATGAAAGATTTTCATCTAGTATTGATTTAGCCATATTTGTCTGTCTGTCTGTCTGTCCGTCCGTCTGTCTGTCCGTCATCACTCTACAGGCCAGACGCTTCAGCCGATTTGGCT
>JAHZNB010002656.1:0-24178 GCA_027744295.1 Callyntrura guangdongensis | reverse complement strand
GATTTTTTTCTCTCTCTCTCTCTCTCCCTCCTGAAAGAATAATAGCAAGTTGAGCAGCAGCACAACGGCAGCTGAGTAAAATAAAAAATAAAAAACGAGTAACATTGTAAAGAGCAATATTTTTTTCAATATTCTCCCTTGCTGCTGTTGCTGCTAGTTAGTTATCATTTTTTATTATGTAGGTATATAGGGAATTGTTATAAAACGACGGTGGTCGGTCGACGGGTTGAGAAGGACGAAAGCAGAAAATGACGACGACGACGTCGACCGCTGCTGCTGCCGATGCGGTGATTATAAGACGAAATACAACACGTTATATAGTCGAAATAGCCATTTTTTTCTCTATAAAGAAAAAAAGGATGATGAGAGGATGCTTGTATAGTGAGTGTGTGTGAGTGGATGCAATTTTCTTGCTGCTGGTAGTGGTGGTGCTGTCATTGTTGCAAGTCATATAGATACCTATATACAAAGTCGTCTCTTGATCTAGTTTTTCCATCCCACCACACCCTTTCAATTGAAATGCCTCTTCTTCAATCTCTCTCTCTCTCTACCTGCCTGCCTGCATGATTGTTTTCCTTTCGTTCGTTCAGTCCACTCCAATCTACTAGCAATAATAACAGCAACTCTAGCAACGCAACAGCAGCCGCAGCAAGCAACAGGACACCAAGAAAGAAAGATCTTCACCATTCTCGCATCACGTTGTTGTCGTCATATACACACTCACACTCGCTTGCTCACTACAATACAATTTATTTTACCAGCCAGCGTCTTCCTTTCGTTGTGCGTCTTCTTCTTCATCTCCTTTTTGCCGAGGACATCAACTCAACTCACTTTTTTCTTGGTTATCGCCATCGCCATCATCAGCCGAGGCATTATTTTGCAATAGGCAGAGTGGCCGCTACACACGGCAAAAGCAACACTGGGCACAGTTAACTTTACTTTCATTCTTCTGAAGGGATGGGATGATCTAGTCTCATATTTTCTGTGATGTTGTTGCAAAAAAAGTAATAATAATACCTAGACAAGCCTCTATGTGCTCTGCAGTAGTGAGCAGCAACAATGAGAAAAATCATAATTTATTATTATTTTCTGTATGAAAACCAAGTTGACGATGATGACGACGGTTATATCGGCAATCATCATCATCATCACAATAACCAAATGATCTGTTGCATACCAAAATCGGTATATCTTTTTGCAATTTTTTTGCCAGCGTAGAAAAAGCTTTTAAATGAGAAATCCTCTTCGCCCTCCGCTTCTTCTTCTTATTTTTTCCCTTTTGTCAGCAAACAATCCATTATAACTACTACATTTGTTGCGGTTAAAAAAGCGTGGCGGCAACGGCACAATAACAGTCAATCGTTTAATGCACATTTTAATGGTCAATGTAAATCAACGCCAGGCACACATCAACAATAGATCGTTTTTCTTAATCAATGATACACTTTGATTTGCATTTCTGTTGCATTCAAATTATAATTATTATTATAATATGACTACGACGACGGGGACGACGACAATGATGCATACAGAAAGAAGAAGTCGTTCGAAGGAGAATTTTTGAGTGGGGCGCGTCCATCCACCTTTTCCTTTTGGCTGTTTGGTGATGATGATGATGATGATGACGATTCTGATGGCAATGTTTGCATTCTCGTTGGTTTGTTCATTTGCCGTTCGTCTTCTTTCTTGATTTGGCTCGACCATTGCAGAAATTTTTTTCCTATTTTTTTCTCTCTTCTCTGTTGCTATTTGTTTGATATTATTCACGTTACATTTTTTTTCAAAAATCCTTATTGGTCATGTCCATTCTCCTTTAAAATAATTTCAATCATCGTCAGATCATCATCATCATCATGTGCGACTCCTCACTAATATTTTTCCTCGTTTGATCGATTATTTCACATTTACCAAACCGATTATCAATGATAATGATCAAGTAGTCTACAAGCTGACGCTGCTGACGACGCTGACAACAACCAAAGACGACGACGACGCGCGTTCACTCAGGCAGTAATAATACACAATAATGCGAAAGAGATGCGAGAGATGATATTGAAATTGATATTGACTCCATTGATCTGAATAAAAAAATAATGGCGATAGCGATTATTATAGATTTACATTATTATGATGATGACGATGAGGATCAGTGGAGTGAGAAGCCCTTTATTTTTGCCAAAAGCAATGTAACAGAAAAGCAAAAAAAAGTTCGACGAGTGCGTGCCTGCTCAAACAATCAGTAACAGTCAGTTTTGCTGCTGCTGGTGGTTATGTGGTGGTGTTGTGTGTGTGTGTGAGTGTGCGAACATGAACACATACTTTTCTAAGAGTTATAACTTTCGACCTCCATTGTTGCCGTGTCCTTTACCCATCCATCTTGTTTGTTACCACATACATAATACATCCATGTATCTTGTAAGAACCAACAAACACTCCACATGTTTTTTGACTGATCAGATCAGATCACCCAACCCTCTCCCCCTCCCCCCAAAAAATGAAACTGCTGGTTTGTTCGTACTTATACGAATGCGTATCGTATGTACAGGGAATATTGTTTGGTGCAAATAAAAAATAGAACAAAGTCGCATAGATTCTCATTCTCATTATTGCCTCACATTTATCATTTCATTATTATGGAAGGGCTGTGGTCACCGTTGGCCGTTGTGCGTTGTCTCAATAATGCCTAACGCAACAGTGATGATGGTGTGACTATGGTCATTTTTGTTGGCTATATCGGGTTTCTTCTTCTGCTCCTCAGCCAGAAAAAAGGAGAAGAAACGACGACGAAGATGTCGAAGAAGAGGACTAGGTAATTATCTCGAGTTCTCCTCCCCAAAAATGGCCATTTATTGTACCTACCGATTCCTATACACAGCGGTCAAACAGGCGTGTGTTTTTTGCCGAGTTGACTTACTCTGTGGTCATTTTATGGAGTGAATAATGCAGGAGAAGATGAAAACTGGGCCACATTCCAAAATGATGGGTAGGGAGAATAATGGCCAGGGAATGATGAATGTACAGCTACGTTGTCTAGCCTTTGCTTTGACTCTTGATGTATGTTGGAAGAAAGAAATGCGCAAAAATGCAGCAGTGTGGTTATCATAATGAGGACCTGAAATGAAGTGCCAATATGTATAATATGGAAATTAATCAGAGTATGTATAAGTATATGTGAACATTTACAGCGATGTGTATAGGGACATATGTGTGCATACAAGCATATCTCGTCGTCACTCTCTTTCTGTCTATTATTGACGTGGTTTGCTTTGATATAGATACACACTTACATCAAGCCAATCGAGTACTTTTTCTGTTTATTTTTCTGCATCGAACGACCTTCCAAAAAGTTCCAATCGTGTAATGAGAAGATCTTCTACAGTTACCTAAATTTTATGCTGGCAGTGATTTTTTTACTGGTGGCGGCGGCTGCTGCTGTTGTTGCCGCCGATGATGATCCACTTTATCAAATTACTTTTTGGGGTATAGATTTTCTTCTTTTTTGTATGGGAACATATTTACAATTATAAAACAACCAAGATGATGACGATGATGATGTTGACGACGACGAAGAACATTGCAGAGCATCGTCCATCCAGTTCCTGAATGTCCTTAACCAAAAAGGTGTGGACACCTTGGAGCAATATCTTTGCTATTGTAATGTCATTACACAGTCAGTTACTAGCCACTCCAATCTGGTTCATACCCCGGTACACACAGTCACCACCACCACAACTTGTTTTTTCACCTTTCCTGATTGATGTTAAATGTTAATGAGAGTGAATACTGAATTGTGAAGAAGGTGACTGAGTGGTGTCGTCGTTTTTATTCTCGGCTACAGCAGAAGATGCGACAGACAGCAATAAAAAAAGAAAAAGAATGAAGATTAATAATATCTGATTAATGATACACACATTACCTATGCATTCCACTTGAATTGAAAAAAAGTTGGGCTGTTCATTAGCTTAGCTGGGGGCTCCTCATCGCTGTATCATTACATATCATCATCAGAGTCACTAGCAAGATTAATTTTAATGCTCATCCGCGCTACTCCCCTTTTAAGCAAAAGATCATCATGTGATGGTTGCGGCGGTGGCTCTCGGGTAGGACGGGTACTTTGTTTGTCTAATTAACTAAAATGGAATTATCAATCTCTGGCTACAATACCAGCTTAACAACCTGTTTCATTCATTTTGCATTTTTCCACAAAACACTCCACCACACAGTGCGCAGCATCAAACACACACAGAAAATATGTATATGCCCGTCGTTATCACCAGTTCAACAATGCGAAAATTATGCTAATTAAACTGGATTAGTGTTTTTCGTGTCTGGATGAATAAAATTTTTCGAGAAAAAACATAGAAAACATTGTCTGTCGGAGACAATGGTGATGAAATGATGCTACTTCACCACCGCTCGCTGAGTTAGTTAACTTTATCGATGGAGGAGAATTTACAAAAAAAGAAGACGTAAAACCAGGGGATTTACAAGAGGTGCACATCATCATCATCATCATTGCGTAAAATTTTTGGCTCACTATTTTTGTCACAAATCTTGTCAACATTTTTGCTTTTCTTGTTATGTATATCAGTATGCCAAACTCATTATTGCCATCACGAGTTTTTTGTTGCGCGCGTTGGACATTTTGCTTTTGATAATATTGATAATGATGGTTCGCGTTCAAAAAGCTGAGATTTGTGACCATATTTGGCAAGGCAAGAGGAATCCATTTACAGAAGAGACACTCTCGATTATCATCGTAATCGAACGACAGCAAAAAATAGAGAGAGATGTACAGTGTACCAGAAGAAATTGACGAGAAGTATTTTTTTATTTGTGCAAAAGAGGGACAGGCGACATTATTGTGAGGGATGATGATGATAGTGATATGATCTTGAGGAGACACATGTTCTTTTTATGTGACGACAACGAAAATACGACGATGAGCTCGAGATGATGAGGAGGACGACCACTGTTAGTACTACTACTCGACTCATACAAAAAAATGAGAAACACACATTCATATAAGCATATTCATATAAAGTCACATAAAGACAGCAGCTTGATCATCTTCGTCATTTATCTAAACGATGTACACTCTCAGAGGGAGATGGAGATTAGCTATAGTTGTTACACATTATTGGCTTTGAGGATGGATGCAATCTGATATAATAAGCTGGTTTTTGGCTTTTGGTTTACCATCCTCATCATCATGTCAGTCACCAAATAGGAAAGAATGAGAAAATGAAAGTCATAATAGCTTGTGTGTGTGTGTTATTATAATGAAAAAAATATATTTATTGCTTCAGTAATACCTATAAGCATAACAGCAGTTTTATTATTGATGATAACTGTCCAAAAGTATTGGGGAGTAAGTGGAGATAGTGGGCAGCAGCAGGTGTCGTGTCAATAATTCCACCTCTCTTCTTCCTTTTCAAATGCTAATATAGTCATCATCATCGCGTACTCTGATGATGATCTGAATGAAGAGCAGTCAATAGTAATCAGCTTACTGAATTTATTGTTTCTTTCCATAAAAATATAGTGCATCTTTCTCTCACCCTTTTTGTATCATTGTATGTGAGAGAGATCACAATAAATTCGCATACACACACACACACCTGTAAAAGGGTTGAGGACAGAGGTAGGTATTACATAGCAAATAGCCATAACATTACTGTTTCATAGCCCATATTGCACATTCACTCTCATTATCACCATTTCTTCAATTACCTATTTGTACAGAGTTGTACAGCTTCCAACAAAAATTACGTCTGATAATCGAAAAAGACCGTTATAGTTACAACGAGCAACCCATATTGTTCTCTCTCTCTCTCTGTCTGTATTGCATTTTCACAGATTTCATCTTCTGATAAAAATGTAGAATTGTCTTGTCTTGTGCCTTTTTCCCTTTCTGGATGGTTTAATTACCGCGGGGTAGTGCACACAAGCCGTCATTTTTAGTTACCAAACCCGCACACAGAGTGATGATGATGATGGGTTCTCTTGAGTTTGTTACCTGTTAATGATGCTTGTTATTTAAAACAATGTTTGTAAGTAAAAAATAGTAATTTTGTTACGTAACATCATCATCATGCCAAATATTTTAAAGTGCACTATATTTACAAAGAGGAGGATGATAATGATGATGAATGATGAAGAAAATTGCAGAGAAAAAAGTGGTCATGTGTCTCAAATCACCCCACCTGCCAAATCTGTCTCATCTTTTAACGCATTTTTTGCGTTTTATTTTTACTCTCGCGACAGAGAAAAAAAACTGGAGCAATATTTTGCCTTGCTGCTGAAGTGCTGAAAGATTACCTTGTTTATATTCCCTTACGAAATTCCCATTTTTGCTGCGCTCCATACACACACACATGATGATGATAGTAAGCGTCTTTTCTTTCTAATAAGCAGTCCCCATAAATTTTTCTTTTGAATAAAAATAAAGTTTAAAAAAGCTTTTCTCTCTCTCTCCCTTTCGCAGTCTGCTAATAGCTTCAACAAAACCTGATTAACTAGATTCTTTTATAATTTTTTTTTGAAAAAAAGGGTAAATGTTTCGTGTGGGTTTTTTATACATTCAGTGTTCGTTTGTAAGTACACACCTCACACCTTTTAGATCTAATATATTTTAATAAGCACCTGTAGTATGAGCAATGAGCATGTTATACTATTATCTGTATTACACATTACGCAACGATTTTTAAATTGTAAAAGAAGTGTCGTTTCTGTGTGTGTGCTGCTGCTGCTGATGATGATTACTGTGGTGTGGTTGTTGTGCTGTTGTTGAGAGTTTGCCGTGTTGTTGTGTGAGGATAATAATGGGATGACTTTGATGAGAAAAGGCTCGCTCGCCTCACACACAAACACATTCACACATGTTCACGCCTAAATTAGCTAATCCCATGCTTCATAACAATTTTCTTCTCTTTTTCTCCTTTTTCTGCTAATACCTAATGGAAAAGTATTTTATGCAGGCAGCCCTACACCAAAAAAAAACTACCTATACCACGACGACAAGTGATACACAAATTCACGCACGTCCTTACCGTCATCATCATCATTATCATCATCCCCCTCTAACCAAACCGCACTACCTACCGACATAACAACTTTTATACGTAACGTCTCTCTCGTGTTTGTCGTTGAGTTGTCGTAGTCGTCGTCAATTTCACTTTCTATTTCTCTCAGCGCCGGCGCGTACGGCACGGCTTCAAGGATCGGGGGAATAACTAGGTAAAATGGCAAGTTAGTTAAGAAACGCTCGGCTGTTTCAGACGACGACGACGATGCGAGGACGACCAGTATCATGCTTCATTTTCTTTTTGATGATCATCATCGTGATGATGCTTACTCTGTCAGAAAATGAGGGACTATATAGTATAATATTATGGCGAGTTAGTGGGCTCTTTTATTTCTCTTTTCTTACGCTCAGGTATAAACGCATTTTTGCAAAATTTGGAGCAAATTTTTAATTATTTTCGCAGAAAAAAGAGCGGAACCGCGACCATATTTTGTGCGCGAAGGCGAGGAAAACTCGTTATGTCATCGTGCCATGGTATGATGCTGCTGTACTAGTGTAACCGTCTCGTCATTGTCACCACAAAGAACCGTCATGGTTTTAATGTTTGCAGCGACGGTGGTGGTTGGGATGATGATGATGGTGGCAGTGGTGCCTTTAGCGTCCATCACGCTTTTAATCAGTTTTTTTTTCTCCCCTGAAATATCTAGGTATATACCTCCCTATAAACAGGTATATTATGAATGTAATAATAATAATAAATGATAATGATAAACTTGTTGCTCTGCTCCGCTGGTTGCGGTTCTTGTGGCTCTCTCCCTCTCCCTCTTCTTGGATTTATTTGGTGAATGGGACAAAAATACCTAAGCCATGAAGTGTTTAGTAGTGGCCCCAATTGTTGCATATGTAATAGTGGATTGACTTGGAAAGAGAGAGAGAGACCCAGCCTTCTTCCAATTAAGTCACCTCGGATATATATAAACTCTCTGTTCTCTGGCAGTGTGGCAGCACAACTTCTACTGCTGCTACAGTGCTACGTCATCCGTCCTGCGTCAGATTTTTTTATTTGAATTGTATCGAAGGCCACCACGTCGTATAGCGTTGCGGTGTGGTGGTGCACTTGTCATTTTTATTTTGCAGAGCAACAATCCCTTCACTCTGTCCCAACAATCAAACCCAAAAAAAAAAAACTGTTGGGCTGTATATTCTATTAACTATTTTGTAAACAGACAATCAAAACCCAGCTCAAAACGAAAAAATAAGACAAATCTGTTATAATTAGGAAAACAAATTAACGGTTCATGGCAGTGGTGGTGGCAGCGGTGGTGGTAATGATGACGATGATACAATACGATCAAAATCATACCTTCCTCTGTTATATTTTCAGCGTTACAAAACACCCATCCACTTCTCTTCGAACACATATCGATTGACGGTTGACAGTCATGAATCATGAATCACCTAGTTTTTCCATATATTGGTGAAAAATTATCGAAATCTATTTAAACCCCACTTTTGCGCAAAAATAAAAAAAATAACTAGAGTGAAGGGGAAAATGCAACAGCAACGGTAGCAGTGTGGTTATTTTAAAGGATACACAATTTTTGGTATTTTTATCCCTTTTTTTGCTCAATTAAAAGACAAAACTATGTGCGCAACAACCTCTACTGAAATGTACACAAGAAAGGGATCGAATTTCGCGTAAGAACGCACATATTGGTATGACCCAATCACAAAGTCACGCCTTTGGAAGATAGTACTGCTCTGCAAAAACCACGCCAGTGTAGAGAGAGAGAGATGTGTGTTGTTGATCAGGTGAAGTGGTTCGTCGTTATCGTCTTTCTTGTCGTGGTGTGGTGTATTGTTGGAAATGAGATTGTCACGACTCGGGCACAAGCCAAAAATATGTATCAAAAAAATGTACACTTGTATACCTATACCGAACTCACAAATAACAACGCACACAAAAGAAACAAAAGCGTTATAATAATATGTGTCTATGTTACGTATTTTGCGTGGTGGTATTTTTGTTGCTGTAAACTTTTTTGCCTTCGGCCTTTTCCTCTTCTTCCCGTCGTCGTCGTTGTTGTCGCTTTGCTTTGCGTATAGCCCTGCTGATGGTGAGTATTACTTGTGTGCGTTTAAAAATAATTGGAATGAATGAAAATCTTTCTCTTTGATTTCTTCACGTTAGATGTTTGATATGTGTGCGGCGGTGAGATGTGGTATTATTATTGGTATCGGGAATATAATGCCGAGATGCTTATGAGAAAGACGATGATGATGATGACGATGATAGTAATGATGGGCACTTGGAAAATGGCAGGTGCCCTAAGGCCTGCCACGATTCCTTTTTCTTTGCAAACTCTATTCACTCTTCACATTCTCATTATTATCATCATCATCATTACTTCCATCACTACTACCACTTGATTTACATTTTTTAATATCCGATATAGCCCAGCCCTAACCAAACGCAACAATCTTGTTTTTTTTGTCTCAGCAAAACCGTCTCTCTCTCTCTCTCTCTTGTCCGTCTAATTAACCATTCCATTTATTTGTAAAGAAATGCGAGTGAACGTGTATCGTATTCTCGAGGGGATGGGATACATACAACGTGCGTACCTATTTTTATACTAAAATATTTTTAGTAGGCAGATATATTTTTATCCGCAAGCCAAACACGACAACAACGGCCCATAAAGATGATAAATAAACAGCTAGGGAATCACATGGGGGATAGGAGAGAAAAGTGACGACAGAATAAGAAAAGAGAGAAGATTACGATTACAGCATAAATATATCATCATCAGCAACAGCACACACGGTGCAAAAGGGAAGTTTATTTTTTGCGCCTTTTTGTGTGGAGGGGCGATGGCGGTCTCATTTTCAAAAAAAAACATTCATTGCGAAACAACTTTGTTACAGCATAGCAGGTTGAGTAGTAGGTAGCAGAAAGCCTAGCTTTTTTATTTCAGTTTTTATACATTTTTTCTCTTGTCTTCTTCCACTTGATTGGCTTTTCCAAAGAATACTTTATAGTCGTTTAAACGCTTTTTTCATCGTCACTCTCTCAGCAGAGTGTCGTCTGGTCCACCACTTGGGGGATGCTTATTAGGATCGATATAATAAATAACGTCTCTCTCTCTCTCTATCATCCTCATGCAGATTAACTTGAAGATGCCAAGCAATAATGCATTTTCCCACTTTTTTAAAACATTTTTTTGTTGAAAGGTTTTTTTTATTTTGTCGTAAGAATAGCCCATGTATTGTCAACTTAGATCTGTTTTTCCCAATTTCGACACCTTCCTCCTTTTCCTCCTCCTCCTCATCTTAGTTACCCATTTACCTCATAAACACCACAGCTGGGAGATTAAATTACATAAAAATGCCATTATGCATTAGCGCATTGTGTACTCTAGATATTATAATAAACGAAATGAACCACTCGTTTAATAATAGCATCAGTCTCCCTTTTATTCACAGCAAAGCTGTTTTTTTCTCTTATGTTGTGTGTCCGCTGTAAATTAACCGTAGCGGTGATAAGAGATTCCTTTAAAGCAACTTTCATCCTTTTTTGTTGTCTTTTTCTGTGCTGTTCCCTTACACAACATTCACAACAGTAGTCTCTCGTCTCATCGTCATCGATCCTCTCTGCTCCTGCCTGTCGATAACACAGAGCAACGAGAAAACCTCATCCTTCTTTGCGCGTTAATTGCATTTTTTCCTGTTGTACAATAAAAACCGCTTCTGTTGTTGATGTTATTGTAGGTATGTGTACAGGTATACACACACACAACACAACACAAGGCTGTTACTTTCATCCTCATTTAAATTTTTGCATCCACACACAAACTCGTCCTGCAAAAAATCAGGAATCCTGATGATGACGATAAGATTTTGATAATACAAGCAATTACCTACCTTGCAACCACCTGTACATCAATGAAGCATGCAATAATGAAGAAAAGTGTATCATGTTACAATCGTGTTTGTGCAGCTCCTTTACCTCTACCTTTTTTTAATCTGCTCACCTGAGGAGATCTACTCATCTCGCATAATCATGATCATCATCGTCGTCCTCTTCTTGGTCTTCTGCTGCTGTTACTGATCGTCATCTTCTCTTCTTTTCCTCCCCTACGTGTTCTTCTTGTTATTCCTCTCTTATTTTTTCCCTTCTTATTCATTCCTCTTTTCGATTATTTAACGATGAAAATCGAAAGCCTCAGAGAGAAGTTTGTTTGCACACACACACACAAGCACGTTTGAATAAGCAAGTTACGTTTTTGTAACATCCTTCCTTGTTACATTTTTAACCGCTGCTTGCTAAATTACGAGATTACGATATTATTGCCATTATGATTACGCGTCCACGACGATGATGAATAATAGAGGTTTTTCTCGCAACTAGTACTCTTGTACTTGTTGTACGTGTTTTTGTGGTATTATTACTATTACCATTACTATTACTACTACCCTTTCTCTCTCGTCGTTCTCAACGACCACTTTTTTACTTCTTATTCTCATCTTGTTCGTCTGCGTCTTCTTTGCAAATCACTTCTCTCTGCTGATTCGTTTTTTTCTTGACTCACACAGAAAGACGATCAGATTTTTTTGTTGTTTCTTCTTTTTGAAGGGTTGGGCCTGGGCCGGCAAGACGGAGATGCAATCACTATAATCCAATACGTGTAGTTGGTACTTGGTCCTGTTTAAATACAGGATTTGTTTGTTGCTCGCCATAAAACGACATAACATTTGATTGGTAATACATAATGCATTATATAGTAGACAAGAGCAATAATGTTTCCTGATGTGATGATAATATTACCTGCTTTAAATGATCGACATCGTCGTCGTCATCATCTTCATCAGAATCTCTCATCTTACCAGCATCATTGCCGTCTTTTTTTTTCTTCAGCAAATCCGCAATGATGTGTTATGTATGTTTAAGTGGAGGTACTAAAATGTGTATTACCTAACAGTGTTTTTTAATAACAGACCATAATCGTATGTATATATGTGTGCACTTCTTGCATTGTTGCGTTGCACAATATTTATACTGCTGACTCGGTCATCCCCCATCAAATTCTTGAATCACTCCCCTGCTCTAAAAAATTCCATTAGAAACCATTTCTTACGAAGTCGTTGACGACGACACTTGCAAACTGTATAGAAATATTTTAATTCGTCATCATGTAGCCACATTCATATCATGTGGTGGATACGCCATCGAAAGAAGAAAATTTATCGACGTACAGCCAACAATAAGATACACAGTGTGTATATGCGTAAACGTTTTGCAACAAAATCCCAATTTTCATGCTTGAATGGACAAAAGGACGAAAAAGAAGTGAGAGAGAGATATAGAGACGATGAAAAAAATGCATAAAAATGATTTCAATTTCAAGATGAGAAAAAAACCAACTCACTAACTATCATTGACCATTATTGATGTTGTTCTTTATATACAAAATACGCGTACTACTACGAATTCAAACACTTTGGTTGCGGTAAATATTGTAAGAGAGCCAGGAGGGCTGTTATACAAGACACGCTGCTTTATCAAAAGAAGAGACTACCTATATGCATTGCAGGTTATTAAATTTGGTTTAGTAGGTGGCAGTTGGTCAGTTGCGAAGGAAAGGGTTAATGTCCCAAAGTCACTATTTAGCGGTTTTGATGTTAATGGTTTGTGATTGGCCGGCCGGATAAAAGTAACAAAACGCACGCAGACGAGAAAGACCTACACCAACTTAACAGTTTCATATTGACGTAGCAGTAATGATTTTTATGTATAGTGAGTGATACCATAAAACTCACGCATTTTATTTCCATTTTTATTATGACAATTATATAGGCGCGTATAAACATCTTATTATGATCATCCTCCTCCTCATTAATAAATAGGGAGGAGTGGAGGAGAGCATCAGCAGCGGCGGCGTCAGAAACAAAGAGGAGAGTTTTTGTAGTCGCCACAGTCATTGTGACAGATAAAAACTTCAAAAGTGGTCAGCTTATATGGCTTTATCGGAGAAATTGGGATAAAGGGCTTCATTAAAACTTGGCAGTTGTTTCATTGGTTCTTGTAATCGTCGTTACATCTACAATTACATCATGTGTGTCTAATTTTCTTGCACAAAGAAAAAATGTATTAAAACGGAAACAGTTTTTTTTTTCAATTTTAAAAGCAAACGTTTGATCACTCTTCATCATCATCATCGTCATCATTCATATCTTTGTTTGCTTGGTTTTTCTCAACTTTTTAAACTTTTCTCTGACCCCTACGAAGCTTTTTAATGAAGCTGAATAGCTAAACATAAAACATACTGTTGCAACGAACGCCACAGACCATCAGGCCAAAATAATAATAATAATAATCATAATACATGACATGGTAATAATAACAGTAATAAAGGCGCGTAATACATACACTATTATGGCCACGCCGAAAAAAAGTTACTGCTGCTGTGCGTCTTTCAAAGAAAAAGAGTGAAGAAATCATCATTTTATGGCATTTTCCAACAAGCGTAGTACATTTTTATGTACACTCATCATAATAATCGTTATTATAGCCGCATTATTATTATCCTCCTCATATCGCATCATAATCATCAAGATAATAATTGTATCGGCAATAAAAAAAGTTAAGAAGAGGAGAACAAAAATGTCGAACATCAAAAATGAGATGTTGAACTGTTTGTTTTTTCCCTTTATTTGCACTCAAATGTGTGCTCACAACGCACAGAATATTATAAGAATGAAAATGGCAATTCAAGTGGTTAAACCATATTACGTTACCGTCATCAGTCATCATCATTGTTGTTGTGGTAAGGCGATATGGTGGTTTCGTTTGGTTTGGTGTGGCACTTGGATAATCGTCGTCGTATGAATCATAAAAAAATACCAAAATGTCGATCTGCAAAACACTCAGTTTCTTTAGTTAGTCGAGCTCCGCAAGAGTGAAAGTTTAACAAGATTGCAACGTACTTGCAATGCGTAAAGTAATGACTTTGTGTGATGTGACGTATCGGTCAAAGGCAGAGGGTGCCGCATACTGCAAAGCAGAGAGAGGGGATAAAAACTCGCACAGAGAGAAACATTTTTGATCTGATTTCTTCTGACAGGCCAGTTACATAGCCTCTTTACGACGGCAGAGTAACGTAACGTGTACAACCACTTTTGTTTGAGTGGGCTGGTTTATTTTACGGGGCCCTACATTCGCCCAGACTTGGCAACCTTTCCCTTCCAGTAGTTTTTATTGCCGGTGATGATGATGATGTTAATGTAGAGTGTTATGTCGCCGTGTGTAGAAACGACTTTTGCGCGAACAGCCCCTGCAAACATTTTTCCCCCTATCAGCATCCCATCAACATCAGTCATTACACTCGTTGGCCCACCATCAAACGTCCATATTGAAGCACCATATAAAAATGTCAATTGTCAATAACAATCCCCCAAACCAATGTCTTGAACACGCAGATGAACAACAATGAAAAAAATATGAGCGTTTAAAAAAGTAACTGTACGCAGAGTGTCTACCAGAAGGTCTATCTGTATAAAAGCTTTTAAAACACTGCAACAGAGCAACGAAGAAGTACAATAAAAAAACATCTCATTTTCGGAACATTTTTTTAATATCTTTTGTCTTTTGTGGGGTAAAGTAAAGTGAATGTGTAATAATGATGGAGTGTAGAGATATAGTATAATAAACAGGGAATGGCAATGTCGTCGTCGACGATGATGATGACGTGGATCATTATTACAAAATGCGAAAATTGAATAAAAGATCGGAGCAAAAGGAAAGAGAGACGGACGACGACAAGGCGATCATATATTGAAATGGAGAATAGGTAGATTATTTAGGCACTGATTTGCTTTAAAACCAAGAGAGCAGTCTAGTAAAACTCACTGCAGCAGCAGCATTTTTATTTAATACAAAAGATAAGCCAAGGATTCTCTTGGATATGCTTTAATCATTTGATCACTTTTTTTCTGTCCTTTTTTTGTCTTCATTGTTGTGTAATGTTTTATTATTATCTTCATAACAGTTTTTCAGTCTCCTCCACTCTCATTCTAGAGTGCAGAGAGGCAATCTTTTTTTTAAAAAAAGAGGCTCAATAATCTCCTGCATTTTCTGCGGCGCGAGCGCTGACTCTGCTATTATTATCCCTGCTTGCGTCTGTCTGCATTTTGTGTGCACACTACTTACACACAATATATACTTGCGCTCAATTTTTGGATTATTATCGAGATTACTTGACAATGATGATGATGATGACGACGATGGTGGTTGGTGATGTGATGATGATGTTGGTAAAATGTTGGTAATAGCTTTTTTTCTTGCAACTACTAATTCCGTTGCTGTAGTTCAGTTACAAAGATGTCAAGAAAAAATGGAGAATACCTATCTACTAATATACATCGGTAAATAATGTAATGTAATGCAAGATAAATGAAACCACGGAAGTTTCACAATTTATTGGCTGAAGCCATCACGATCATGATCATCGTCAGCATCATCTGTAGAAGCATCACACCACCGCCTTGTTCCAACAGAAAACTGACACCATCACTCATCTTGACTATTGCAAAATAAACATGCGTAAAGATACTACATTTTTGCAATGTAGGCATTCCAAGAAATGAATTAAATGATGGTATAAGGTGTTAATGTGACAGGAAAAAAATAAACGAACAAGAAAGGGAATATGATTGGCCCTTGATCGTGTAAAGTAAATGTGAAAAGGGAACATTATTATCACGCTGCTGCTGTTGTGATGCTGTGAATAAAACAGTTTTTGAACGTAGAGAGAAACAATAATAATAATAATAGTGGTAATTTAGAATAAACATACAAAAGATGATAGGACAAAAGCCATGTTTCTTTTTCACACCACCTCCGCTAAACTACTTACAACAGAAGAAGAAAAGAAGAAGGTGGAAACCTTGTAGGCCAAGGTAGTCACTTGTCATCATTATCATCATCATCGTCGTCATCGTTGTCGACAACTCTTAAAAAAATTAAAGAATCCATCCATCCACTAAATCGCCGTCATCATCACCGCAAAAATCAGCAAACAGAGAAGTTTGCTGAGTACATCCTTAAAGCAATTGAACAGGATAATTTTACAACAATTTCTAAATATATTCAACCAAACTTTTGGCTTAAAATGTTGGCGGATTTGGAAGGGAATACAAAGAAATCCCTGATCGCTGCCAACAGTTTTGCGGTTTAGATAACAAATAACGTGGAAGCATATTTGGTAGCGTTTGTGACCAATCAGTGATTTATTCCTACGCGTTTGTACTTTTGTAGGAATTGTATTGGTCAATTATCACATTATCAGCTTCTCCTTCCCAGAATGATGATCACGATGATGACCATCCCTATTGTGAGGATTTTAGGATGTTATATTTGGGGGTAAAAACTCGAAAAACGGGTGTAATTTGTCATGGGTAAAAAATAATTCACGATTAAAAATACGTTAGTTCAACTGCCGTGATCATGATGATGATGATGGCTGGTGGGATTTTGACTTTGAATTATTCAAGGTGGAAGTAATAAAACAAGAACAGAATAATATGTTTATGTGTGAGGTATTGGCTGGCTTTGATGTTGTTTTACATTACACATTATGCAAACTTTTCATTTTTTCAAATGATGAATGATGAATCGAACGTCCCTCTATTTTCCTTTTTGTTGTGGAAGGAAGGTTCCGTTATTTTCAAATTTGTCAAGTCCTTCATGGACACTGAAAATGTTGACGATTTGCACAAGATTCTTTCCACGCTTGATAATACAAGAGAAGGGGGAGGGGGAAAAGAATGATGATGACGATCATGATTCCTTCATGATATGATAGTTCTAACCGTTTTGTTGTTTTTTACCACCTTGGCCTACATACCACCTTGGAGGGTTTCTTGAGAACGTACAAATAATACAAAACTATACAAACATCTTTTTAAAAAAGGTGAGAAGTGAGAAGACAGTCGAACAAAAGAAAAACAACGGAAAAAGGCACAGAGAACCAAAACAAAATGACAACAACAAAACTACTGTACTCGAGTTACTGCTGCCACCCGCTACTTTTATTTTTATTTTTCTGTATCGTCGTCGTCGTCTCATTCATCACGGCTATTATGCTGGTTGAAAAACAAGTGACATTCAAAATCATCCTTTGAAAAGAATAAAATGAATCGTATACCTACAACAACAACAACAACAACCGAAGGCACAGTATTTTTAAAATTTGCTCCTGTTCTCACCCTCTCTCTTTTGCATCTACGCCACTTTGCACGGCAATTTTTGAAGAAAAAAAAAATGTTTCCCTCTTTTGATTCCTTTCGTCTTGATTGAGCACATCTCCTGTTTCCCCGGTCAAAAGACAAACAGGAGATTCTCTGTATAATTTTTTGTCTTCATTTTGAAGAAAACGAAAACGCATCAGCAGAGTAGCGTCACAAAACAACCATCATCATCGTGATTACGAATAATAGACCTCCTCGGCAGTGAGTTGGTTTCATTGTTTGTTACCAAAAACCGAGAACATTATATAACTAGTGATAGTGATTATTTGCAAAGAACAACCTGTCTCGTATTGTTGTTTGCCAACCTTTTTTTNTTATATAACTAGTGATAGTGATTATTTGCAAAGAACAACCTGTCTCGTATTGTTGTTTGCCAACCTTTTTTTATAGAAAGACAATGAACTGAACAAAAAGGCGAGGTGATGATGTCACCATGAATTTGCCTGGGATGATGATGGTAACGCTTTATGTAACAGAGAGAGAGAGAGAGATAAAATGTCACAGTCCGTAGTCCTTCTTTTGCTCTCGCCGTGTTTCTGTTGTTGAGGATTATTTTGTTACGCTGTTGCTGCTACGCACCATGAATATAGGTCAAATGATCCGCTGAATCCGCTGCCATGCGCTGATCCCCCTTTAGAATAAATAATGATTCAATGATTGCAAGTGTGGGAACAAGGCAATGAAGATGAGACAAATTACCTTGATAGCAAAAGATGACAAATAGGATTTTGTAATTGGGGAAAGAAAAGCGTGCAAAAAGGTTGGATAAAATGAGGGGATTTGAAATATTGGATCAAATTCAGCAAAAATGTGTTAAATGATGCGAGGAAAAAGGTGATGATGCAATGTTGTGGAGTGCGTGAAGAGTACAATTTCTTTTTTGTTTGTTTGTAGAATGCAAAATGAGTGCCCTTGAGTGGCTTCCCCTTGTGTACCCGCCAGGGCTTTTGGACCTACGGGAAAAGGACCCCACCGGTGGACTTCATCCTCATCACCACCCACATCATAGGAGACATCCTGGAGGAGTTGGAGCTACGTCTGCAAGCAGTCTCTTAAGTAGTATGAATCATGGGCATCATCCCCACGAGCATTCAAGTAACTCGTCGTATGCAAAAGCAGGTGGAATCTACCACCCAGGAGGCCTTCTTCGACAAATGAGTTTAGCTGTGGGAGAACCAGCCCCACCTATAGGGAGTGCATTTCCAGCTGGGATGTTTATGAGCGCGCTGGGTGGAGGTGGTGGTGCAAATCACAATGGGTCACATCACGAGAGTGCCCAGTTATCTTTAACTGCCAAGGGCACGGCATCGTCCTCTTCATCTTCCTCATCCTCATCCACTTCTTCGTCATCTTCCTCACCGGGAGATTTGCTCATGCCTTTTGATCTTTCACGACGGTATCAACCTCATCACCAGCAGCATTGTCGTCAACCATCGCAGACGCAGCACGATCCGGAAGAGATTGAAATGGCTGCGGCGGCACTTACGGCCAAGACTCCGAAGACTGGTGAGAGAGATCAACCATTGGACCTTACGGTAAAGAAAAAGAAACGAGTTGACGAGAACCAAAACGTCGTGTCCAGTCCGGAACCTCAATATCAGTCTCCCTCCCCGCAGCATCGTTCACCCCCACCTCGAGCGCCATCAGTTCCTCAGTCGCAGAGTGAAAGTAAGTCTATGGGACAAATCGCGCCACCGATAAATGGCGCTCCTCCCCCAGCACCACCACCTCTTCCTCCTCCACAACAACAACAACAACAACAACAACTCTTCAGGGGTCATCCACCTCCTGCCTTCCCTCCAATGTTATATGGTAGACATCCACCTCTCCCTCCTAATCTACTGCATCCTCCAAATCCAGCGCGGGGTCCGACCTTCCCTTTCCCTCCTAATATGGGAACGTTTCAACGTCCGTTTCATGAGGTTGTTGGACCAGGAGCTCCACCTGGCCGTTCTTCTGGTGGAGGTCAGAATGGTTCCACCCACCACCATCACCAAAAATCAAGTCAATTCCAGTCACCGAATTAATTTGGCCCCGTCCACAATACGATCCCTTCAAAGACATCAACAACAACTTCAGGCCCAGCAGCAGCAACAACACCAACAGTTGAGTTACAACGGAAGGAAAATTTCAGAACCAAAGACCACCTTTGGCGAGGTTCACTCCTTGGCCGGTATCTCTACACCACCCGGTTCCCATTCTTCTGACTCTGGCTCCGAGACAGGCACAGAAATTCTTAAAAAGATGAAGCTAACTGAGGATGATAACAACAACAACGTGGATGCAGATGATGATGATGACGAGGAGGATATTGAGGTTGATGTAGAGGAGACAGATGATGTACTAGACGTAGAAGAAGTTGATGAGGACGAGGAGGATGACGAGGAGTACGAAGCAGAAAATAGCAGTAGTATCAGTAGCAGTGGAGGGGACGGAGAAGATCAAATGATTGATTTATCTACTACGCGCAGCAGTCGAAGAGAAAGAGAAAATTCCCTTTCACCTGTTGGAGCCTCGTCCCCATCCTCTTCTGTGGCCTCCAAAAGAAGTCTTCGCAGTAGAAGCTCTGACAGTTCCGGTTCCCCAGACATCTCTCCCAAAGCGTCTGTTAATGTTGCGGTAGAAGCAGAACCCGAGCACAATAGCAGTCCCACTATTAACTATAATCCAAAGAAACGGGCTCGAATTGCAATTGCCTCTCAACAGCAACAACAAAAAGAAACTTCGCCTGAGGCATCTTCCTCGAGAAAAACATCCGCCGAAGAAAAACAAGGACCCACTGAATCAGAAGAAAATGTGGCTGACGACCAGCTGAATGTTGATTCATAAAGTTAAAACTGGAGCGTAGTTTCCTTTCAAAGCTTCTTTAAGCCCACTTTCATAAATAATCGAAGTTACCTTTATGACAAGCCGTTACAATTTGTAATTTTTATAGTAATATTATTTTAGCTTGTACATATTTACATATCATTACATTATAGTTACATGGATAACTTTATTGTAACAATAATGTATTTTTGTCAGATTATTTGAACAATTAGGTTGATCATAATGTAATGTACTTTCATGAAATGAAAATTTCTTCACTTCTCTAAAGTATGGGTTTATCAACAAGAAATCGAATTAATAGTTTTACAATATTATTTTCCTAAGTAGTAGTCTTACATATTCCCTTCCATATCTTGTTATTAGCTATAAATGTTCTACATGAAAGTAAGGTCGAAGGTGAGAAACAGCGTTTTATTTTTGTAATTTGGAACCACAAGGATACTTAACTTATGTTACTTTTCTTTTTGGGTGAATTTTTCTCGTTTCTTTTGTAGATAATGAATATTGATTTCCTGTGCTTTATTTGTCGAAAATGCAGATTATGTAGATAGCATAGATAGAACTTGACGAGGAAGCAGTCGCATTTGGGGTAACGCGAGATAAATACAAATGACGATGTTGATAGGAAATTTTAACCTCTTCATTTAATTAATCTCCACATGTTGTATATCAAGGAGACATATGTAAATTTTTAATGATAAACCTACATGTACATATGAACCATCGCAAAAGTTAAAATTTTAAAAATCGTGTTTCAATGCGTTATACTTTCGTAAAATTGGTATAACATGGAGTACGTTATCTCATTTGAGTATAGATTTGCAGATGGAGTTCGAAGTTTCGCTAATAGTATTGTATTTTAAATCATTTTTGTGTTTGTGAATGGATGAAGGTAGGTTATCATGTAATATTAATTTCAGCTTTCACACTGCAAAATAATGCAGTAATGCAACAGAAAACCAGCATTGCTGAAAAAAATAACGATGAAAAAATGAAGAAATGGGTTTTGGTAAGAGTCTAGTCAGTGGAAATCAGGCTTTTTCCCTTCCGTCCAAAATATCGTCTTAACTTACTTTATGAAATGGTATATGTCATGTTATGTGTGCTATGAAAAACATTTTTTAAATAAAATTTCCACTCTGTATCTTTTTACCTTATCATATCATCAACATGTGATGGAATGCTTTAAATAAATATAGTATAAATTACTGAACTGTAAATAATAATGTCCTCAAGTTGATAGAGGTATAATAATTATGTGTTAAAATAAGTCGTTTGATGACATGTTAAGTAAAAGTGAAACGTATAATTCATAGAAAGCTCTGCTTGTAAATTTTTTGACATTGAAATTATTCTTTTGTTGTCTTGTTTATCGACGGAATAGTTTATTGCCGTGCTCACTAGTTATTTTTCTGCACAATCATTAGAACATATATAGATAAAGTGCCTTCCTTACATACTGATCGTGATGGATAGTAATAATGATTCCTGTTTGATGTTAATACGAAAGACTTAAAATAAAGTATTTGTATTAAATTTTACAAGATCAGATATCTTGTCTTCTCAGTCAGAGCTACTACAATATGGCGATAGTAACGAGTGATTATGCTTCTATTTCATGATAATATACGCAGTAGTGGGTATATATTATTATTATTACTATGCGTAGTTGTTTTTCTCGTATATCCTACTCTACTTGATGGGTTATCATTTTAATGTTATAATTAGTACACATAGTTGCAATTAATATAATATATTTTAACTGCCCTCTTACTCCATTATCTATTTCTTTTCAATAAAATATTTTCCATAATTTGTAAGTTTACGTTTATAGTTATCTGTTACTATATACTGTACTAGGTAATTTTATCTGTACTAAGTAGCTTGTAGTATTTTTATAAAAACCTGGAAATCCCAATGATCTGTCTTTTGCTGCACAAAACATGCACAATTTTATGATGAGAAATAAAAAACTTTGTTTTGTACTTTTATCTAAAAATATAATAATAAAATAAAAAATGCATCATCTTTAAAACAATCAATGTGTACTTAAATACCAAATAAAAGGATTGTTGCTTCTAATTTGGAGTAACGTTTATTGCTTTCAACTTTAAAATTTTATTATCAGCCTCACAAACGATAATAAACGCATCCATATAGTATTCTTCTTGCTCCTCGTGTAGATCAAAACTTAAAACAAATTTGAACATTCTTGCACATCAACGTCATTATCAATGGCTGATTGCTTTCGACAAACTTATATCTTCACATTGCCACTTTTAATTCTTCATTTTTTGTTCTATGTACAACATTAAGACAATAAAATGATTTTACAAGACTTTACTACAACAAACTATTAGAAAGATTGCTGTACATTTCAAATAAATCTTTGTTTTCAATACATTACAACACTGTAGGGAGTACTACGCACTACGCATATTTTGTATTCTAAAATACATATTTATAAGTTTGAATTTCCGTCGACTAAGGTATTCAAACCTGATATCCAGATCCAGCCGAAGAACCAAACTGACGACATTGGCGGATGGCTTCATTAAATCCTTCGCAAAGGGTTATATCACTTTGACCTTGAGCACAACGAAGAAACGCTTGAATTTCTGCTGAACATGGGTCTTGTTGCTGCTGGGCTTGCTGTTGTTGAGCCATGGCTGGTTGCTGTTGTGCAGCCTCCTGTGGCTGATTACCACCTCCACCGCTCATTCCTCCTACTAGTGCATGACCAACAACGTGGCCCTAGAGAAAATCACAAAAATAAAAATAGTCACCTAAATTTTAGTTATGAAATTTAACAAATATTTAACCATAATGGATGATGTTACATTGGAATACGTACAACAGCTGAACCAACAGCAACGCCTCCAGCAGTAACAGCCATTTGTTTTAAAAGTCCTGGCTGTTGTGGTTGTGGAGCTGCTTGGTAGGCCATTGGTTGACTTGCAGGGGCTGGGGCACGTGCAGGAAGATTTGACCTATACCATAAAATTTAAAAATTAGTTTATCACATCGAAAATACTCATCGTAATTTTTGCAATATATATTTAAACATTCAAAAAAGTAGTTGACCTAGAAGCAGCCCGAGTAGGGCTAGGGCTGGAACGTCCGCGTCGTTGGCATTTTGTTTGAGTGCTAAAAGTTTTTGTTGGCTGGTAGTAAAAGGTTGGTAACTGATCCTAGTATTTCCGGTTTATCTCTGGTATCTCTGCTGTTTCTTACAGAACAATAATTTAAAAAAAAAATACTTTATTTATATGACCTTCAGGAATAAATAATTATTTTTCTACATTCCAACGCTGATTGCAAGTTTGATGGCTTCCTCGGCTACACTATCAACTATTTTTATTTTGGCTACTTTGTAAGCACCTATATTTAAGGTAGTTAAAATTTATAAACCAACATGCAAAATCGTTTAATGCATAATACGAATGAGAGAAACAAACTCGAAATTCAAAAAACAATGAGCTTAAATAGACCTAAACCTCCCTAGAATAAATATGACCACAAAATTATGAATTAAAAAGTAAAATAAAACCTTCGTAAACCCCCGTGAAATTTTCTTTTCAGAGAAATCAATTACTAGAATAAATTCTAGTGCAGATCTAATGAAAAAAAACTAACAAAATAGGCTATTTTGTAGGAAATTTTTAAATTAAATAATACACACGTGGATATATAGTGTATTCATATATTAGTTTCCTTTTAAAATTGGTCAAACTACGCAGTTAAAAGCAGTAAACAACTTTTAAAAGTCGGTCGGATGATGCAGCAAAACGAATGATGTAATACTAATTTTTGTACTACTTAACGCGTGTTACTGACTAGATATATTCACTAGAACCAAGGTTTGTAGTTTCTTCATAAAACCATATGTATGACTAAAATTTAGTGGATAGTGAATTACCTGTTTTTACACAAATATTCGATAATTTAGAGAAATTAGAAAAAGCTTTTAAAAATTACAGCAACTTTTCGAGAAACTCGTGGAACAACAAGCAAGAC
>JAHZNB010002655.1:0-10649 GCA_027744295.1 Callyntrura guangdongensis | reverse complement strand
GCGAATACTTGAAACTCAGCAAGTTTTAAGAAAATTACCCGTCGTCGTTGTGTTCTACTATTACTCTCAATCACCAGCGATTACAGGAAAACGTTCCACGCATCATGTACAACGGCCATGCAGCATATTATAGAGCCGAGGAGCCGTCATTATGCATCAGGAGTGTGAGTGGAGAAAAGAAACGGCGGTGGTGGTGGCAATAGCCAGAGAAAATGTGTAGGCATGTAAAAATGGAAACCACGATTTCTCTCTCTCTCTCTCTCTCTCTCCCTAATCGTAATGCACACGCTGGTATTTTCTCGGACGAGGATGTTTCCTTTAGAAACTTTGTTCTGCTCCAAAATGTAATTGTAACTTGCACATACCCAGAATAAAGACTACTTACTACACATTTCGACAAGGACCTCTATATCCCATCCCAACTCACTAGAACGGCTGTGTGGTGCCTGAGAGGCAGGCAACGAACTAAAAGTGTACTGGAATGCATATGAAACGTACATGTAGGTATGCGGAAATTATATTCTCTGCTGACTTGCTATAAACACATTCTCTCTCTCTCTCTGTGTGTGTGTGTGTTGTGTAGAGTTTGTCAGTGTTTCGTGAATATTATCCGACGCTTCGGAACAACTTTCGGGCTGGAGCCGAGTTTCTGGAAGCACGGCCGACTCCAGAGCTATTTTGAAAACACTACTGAAATAGGCTAGGCATATGTGTGAGTGTTTCTACCTAGTTGTTCGGTTTTTATTCCTGTTATTTCATTCTTTCATAGAAATGTTGTCTATATAGGCATGCACAGCGTACGAGTATGTAAAGCTTCCACAAGGAAACCCACCACCATCCATTGTACGTCCATACACGATTGCACCATATTATTATGCTGGGTACAGGCTTCCATGAAACATCAAGATCCGAGAAAGCTTCAGTCAGCAGCAGCAGCATAGTAAAAGCTATAAATGGAAAAGATGATCAGGGCCGTTCTTTCACCACAATATATAGGAATGTACATAATACCGTACCGTACGAAAAAATCCACACACTGCTGCTGCCCTCAGTGAAAATTGCAGTATATGTTAATGGCTGGTATAGAGAACAAATTACATTTTCTGGAGGAAGTTTCCGTGTGAGTACGTTGTGTATGTACGTCTATTTGGTAGATACTTGCCCACATTTTTTTTACACACAGACACACACATGCGTGGCCCGTCTCACTACTACACTCCACGGAGCTCCGCGTTCATTGCCCTATACAGTGATAACAAGGATTTCATACGCTTTCACTGTATTCATACCTAAACACGATGGATGTTTCATTGTAATACTTTTACTTTTTTTGGGCAATGTATTGTTGGGTCTATATAGTCATACATGTTATATTAATGTAAATGAGCCAAAAATTCTACGCTAGTTTTTTTTCTGTTTTCCCTTTTCTCTTTTCTTCACATAGTGATGGAGTAGTGGTGGTATTACAACGAATTGAAGACAGTGAGAGAGGGATAAAAAACTCATGCACTTGTACTTAGTCCCACATATTTCAGGTTTTTCCGCATTCTGGATAAAATCAGGAGTATGAATAAAAATGTAGATTGACAATTTCATGTGGGTCTCCTCGTGCACAATTTCCTTTCATAGGTTTGTGTGGTAGTGGTAGTAATGATGCAGACAGGAAAATGAGAACATTGAGGGGTAAAGGAAAAATTATGTGAAAATAGAATGTGCCTATCAGCACCCTACAACTGCCTACTTTTTAGGCATTAGAAGCCGTATTACCTTTTTAATTTTCTTGTAGAGTCGTGTCATAATGCTTTTTGGAATGAGGGATTTTCGACAACACGCTTCTGATTGCCGCTCGAAAAAAAATATTCTCGTAGTACACACATCTGCATATATACATTGTGCTGTATGGCATATTATGATGCATTCATGACACAAGTCAAGCAAATAAAAATATAAATTGGTATTTTCTGTCATCATTATCATTCCCTTTTCTTCCCTACAAAACAGTCCTTACATTACCCTGATCCGCCAACCCTCGGCTGCACCATACCACATGATAAAAAGCTAATCTTCTCATCTCTCATCTCTTCTTCCCAAGAAAAGTTTATCCCAGCCAGTTGTGGATCAGATGCAATCATTTCGGAATTCCTATTTTCCCATTCAAGTGTCCCTACCCTTTTTCTCGACTCTCGCATCCCAGAGACCTTACGACGACGACGTTGTCTGGGAGCAATTTTCATTTTTGACAAGTTAACATTGCTCGCGACCTCGCAAGAAAATGACATCGTAAATCATTAAATGACAAAATAATACAAGTCCATAAATCTTTTCATGTCTCTATTTGTATTACTTTACACGACTTGAAATATGTAAATCCTCCGTCTACTATCTGCTAAGTATTCTCTCGTGAGTTGTAAGATAAGAAAAAATACAGGGTGATAACTTTGGCATCAAAAGGACTACTAATATGACATACTAATTTATGCGAATTAACTAGCAGCAGTGCTTTTATTCAGTTATCATATTACAAGGATATTTGTGTTACTAAAAGATAATACAAATTTTTATGTAAATAAGTCTATGTATCAAAATATTCTTGCAAAAGGGCACCATGAATAATGCCGCGTTACTTTGCTGCAGTTTTAGAAGTCACTCGAGAAATAAAACGTTTCAACAAACATGAGCTCGTCGTTAGGAAAATTATTATTGCGCACAGTCAGAGCATACAAGTAGTCACATTTGCCGTGGTGTTTGGTGTACCAGCTGCCTACGAAGCACATGAAAATGGGTTTTTAAGATATCATTTTGATGCAGAAGACAGCAAAAGTAGCTTTGCTCTATCTATCTATTTCTCTTTCCGTTTTCTTAAGAACGTCGTCAATACAGCCGAAAGTGTGCAATAAGTTGATGAAAGATTATTTTTTCTGCCGCTACCCTATCCCATTCCAGTATGCCATTTACAAAAGATAATAATATTTTTGGCAAAATAACCTTAGCTAACCTTTTCCATTTTCATGTCCCCAGAGAAGGAGAAAAAGTTCAACAAAAACACCACTTGCTATACTTAGCATGTACGAAAATGTAGTAGCACTAAAAATGTCTATAAATTGGAGAGATATACAAATGCACACCCATGAAATAGATAAGTTGTAAATAGAAAACAGTTTTTTGTTTTTATCTATCTTGTCGATCAGACAGGAATATCGACGTTATTTCTTGTTTTCGTATCTTATTACTTGAAGGCATATGGGTACAACGACTGAAGAGGAAGATAGTTTTGTTGCTACATCTTTGGCACTTTTTGGCAGGGGAGAGGCAAGGCAAACACACCTTGAATTATACATATTTATGTTGTACATCATAATAAACATATATGCGCTCTTATACATAATGTTATGTTAATGACTACCGACGAACATTTTCCAGTTTCCCAGTTTCTAAATACCAACAGAAAAAATGGGCACAAGAAACTTTTAAGCATCATATTCTTCCTTCATATGATTATACTCTCTAAGCTTATATCGATTTGCAATTAAATTCGCATCGTGAAGATGATAAAAACGATTAGAGCAACCAGGGACTATATAGACCTATTACCAGCATGGTGCTCCTGCAAGAAGGTGGCTGCTGGTTGGTGGTGTCTTGCAGTTGCTGTCCCGAGAAAAAATCCTGATCGTTTAGTTTTTTGGTGGATGCGGTCTACAAACAATGTAACCATCTAACTGGTAAGCCATCATCAGGAAGCCCGATATGCACCGTCTTGCATGCCTTACTGTCTTTCCATACCCAGCTTTCAACACGGGCCATCATCGGGGTCATATAAATGAAAGCGTTTGTTGTTTTTCAATATTTTCAAGTTTCTTTATTGCTTGTTAGTGCAACTAAAACAGACATTAAATTTAATGTCCGGTCCGGTTTATGTGTGCAACAAACGGTTAGATTTAAATATGAGTGGACTAACACGTTGATGGTAAAACGGTGGCAAACTAACTCTTTAAGCAGGCAACTGCGTGAAAGAGCAATAATGTAGGGAGCCAGAGAGTTGTTTACACAACCCTATTGATTCAAACGTCCTGGTATTCTCTTTATAGATTTCTGGTGCAGGCCTATAGTTGAACTGGCAAGGATGTTGATAAAAGCTGTTCGGGCAGATGTTGCAAGAGAGAATGTCACAAGTTTGCGTATGTAACGAAACGAATAACGTCGAATGTGTGTGTATGCGCCTGATGCTCTTTGGATCATTGAACTGCAAAAAAAGACTAGTCGGTGATGTCAAATGTCAACTTCTTGTTACTTTTTATTACGCGTACATGTACCTAATTGTCTTTTGTGTGAGGATGATGATAATCCATAATCCATCCATATATGTGGATAGACAGAAAAAAAGCTCAAAGGCGAGTGAGCACGCACGTGAGCTGCAATATATGAAAGGACGCGACGTCTTACTACCGTCCCCACTAGATAGTCTGTATTACCTTTATCGTGCACGAGCAAGTTGGAATCAAAGAGATCAATGATTATATTGATTGCAGGTTTTAAACCAGAGATATCATCTGGCTACAGTGCATTTGATGTAGCAAATGGTAATTGAATATAAAAATGGCCAATTATGTTATTGTCATTGTCAATCATTCATAATCTCAAAATCGGCAGAGAAAATAACAAAACGATTATGTAACAAGTTATGCAAAAAACCCACGAAATATATCATCCTTCCACATTGCAATCTACCAATCCAAACAAAGTAATTCATTTTACTTTTACTTACTTGCTTGTGGAAAAATCCAATTAGTTTCCCGAGAAAAAGTAGTTTTTAATAAAAAAAAACACGGCTTGATTAGCTCAACCGCAGCACAAATATGTCAATCATCGTTACAACAAATTGTACGCTTACCAATTGCGTTTGCACTGTCAACTGTGATAGTATAGTACCAATGTATGTAATTGTTCTAAATATTTTATTCGCAAATCCACGTTGTTACTCTTGATAAAATGACAAATTATGGAACATACCGCACAAATTACGTTACAACTCGTTTCAATCCACTCCTCCATCAATACCACAAATCCTTCCCAGCAATTGTCGTAGATTACAAACAATGCGTCTTGCGGTTTCTTCTTCAATTGTTGACACTATCAAAGTTTTTGCACACTTTCAAATTTTCATTTCCGCCCTTTAAAAAAAATTACAGTAAGTACTTTCTGTGCCCACTCAAAGTACAAGCATGTCACCACAAAATCTAAAAGTTATAAAAAACGACACCTTAATAATAACACATGTGTAATGTTTCTGCAGCCGCGTTTGTTCAGTTGCCCAGAAAAGAAAACATTTTCCTCGCAAAATGTTCTATCTCTTGCAGTTGTCTTGTGTTGTTTAAAAATATAGGTATGAATGTGTGTTTGGTTGACAGCTGAAATATCTCTCTCTCTTGTCCTGTGTGTTCACTTTCCTTCTTTTAGCACACTTCTCCTTACAGGACACTGCACTGCACTGATAATGTTATGCAATGTGCCTCTTCACCGCGCACACAACAGTTTCTTCAAAATCCTTTTTTATTTCTCCTCAATCATCATTTTAAATGCAGCATAACATTTTCGGTTCACATATACCCTCACTTCCACCTATATATACCCCAGCTCTCTCTCACACACACAAATACACACACTCTCTCATGATCACATATATAGACACAGCAGACAGAACGAATGGACAAGTCAACAAGAAAAAAATCAGATTAGAGAATGATGCTGCTCTGCACCACCGTCGGCTGCAAACTAACCTTTTTGACTGAAAAGAAATGGTAAAGTTTCTGGGCACACACACACACTATCTCTCTCTCAGATGAAACGAGAGAGTTGTTTTGTTGTGAGTAAGCGGTCGTAGTCGTCGTTGTCGTATAGACATTGTTAAAACACCAGCATGGAACATATTATAGGTATGCATGAGCCATACAGCCAGGGGAAAAATGCAGAGGTGGATGGGATAGTTTCAATGTACATACAGGACGGTTTTTATAGAGAGATGTTTTATATGATTACGTATGAGTAGTGAAGAAGACGTACAAAAAAAGATGGGAAATGAATACTGAAACGAGATATATACACGGGCACTTGCTCCCTAAAAAGCAACGCTTCGTTATAGGTTATATAACAAGTTTGGATTATATACTCCCCCCTCTCTCTCTATTCAACTGTATCTCTCTACCATGCACAGTAATACATTGCAACGGCAAAGGAGTGTGTAGAGAGCGAGAGCATTGTTGACGGTGAGAATGTTGGAGAGGGGATCGTGAAGGTTCGCAGTGTGTGTCGGTTACAGACGGAAAAAAGCATTTTGTGATGAAGCATTTGTACATTGCTTTGCTCCTCCATGTACATATCCCATCCATCTATACATCCATTTTTCAGTTACTCAACTGAAATGAAGGAGAATTAGAGATAGTAATATTAGTTGTAGTTGTAGTGCTGCTGGTACATGAAAGTTATCTACTTTCTATCTAGCAGTAGTAGTAGTGCCGTTCCCGTCTACTCTCATTGAATTATGCGAGAGCAAGTTGAATTGAAGCGCAGAGCACTTTTGTAATAATAAAGTATTCGTTTCTATTATTTGTACATGCTGTTTCTTGGCCATGTCAAAAGCACGCAGCGAAATATTTGTTTTATGAAATATAAAATGGAAAAAGGTGCATCATTCATGTAACTATTATCATAACAAGGGTTAGAGGACAACAGAGTTTTGGTGTACGTTGTCAATATTTTTTTATTATAAAAGCTTAAAAATTTAGGTATGTATATTTAAAACAAAAGGGTTGGGACTTGCAAAAAAATTATATTATGAACGACAATTTTGTTTACTTTGACTGCATGACTGTTTAGTTTTTTCCCTGTTGTCTTTAAATGACGGAAGGAGTGCTTGAAACAAGAGCGAAGTTTTTGCAGGCTGATTCTATCTCTGGTACCATTGTACCTGGTACTCAGCCAGTATTTCCAACAGACATACCTTTACTTTGTCAGTTTTTTTCAAACATTTTGTCAGACGGAAGGAATGTACAAAGGTGAATTTTGTACAGGAGCTCATTAATTATCGAAATATGTACAGAGACTAGTATTTAGCCAAAACATTGGCTGTGTGTAAAAAAAGTAATGATAACACCCGTATCAACGTATGCATCGTCTCATTTAAAAAAAGTTGACCATTTGTTACAACACCCAATAATGGCTTTTTTAATAACATGTACATATCTCTAGACAGACATCACATCTATCTCCTCGCTCAAGATATTATGCACAGGTGTATGTATATGCACGAGTGAAAATGTTATATTTGTCAGCAAAAATATTTTCCTTAGTAAGAGAGCTCACTTTATATAGAGCTCTTCTTGCTAAGATATGATGATCATTTTATAATACGATTTTATAAAGAAAGAAGAACGAGTATGAATCGAACAATGCACGAGAATAAAGTTGGCGTAGCTTTTGGAGGAGTTTTGCTGCTGCTGCTAGTGCTGCTGCGAGAGAGAATTATAGATGAATGTAATGTACATGCATAATATAATGTTATGTTGTAGGGGCAAACACCCTCGCTCGCTCGTCACCAGTAACTTAAGCCACACTTAAGCCAAGAGATGAAGCAGGAACGGAACGCAGAGTTGAAGGTAGGGTATTGTCATTCTTTTTATACTGCTGCGCTGTTCTAAATGCTGTTGCACTTCCAGTCTGACGATAAAACTTGCCGTTGTTGCCGCTGCCAGACTAAAGCTGTTACTGGGTATGTATGTATATAAATGGTTTGTGGAGAATATCATCGTTGACGTAGCGGTAGTAAGTTTTCAGTTTACACCACCACCATTCCCCGTAAAAACGTAGAAAAATGGGGAAAATGAAAACGAGAGGAAAACTGGCATCTCTCTGTCTTTCCCTCTCACTATCATTGGCAACAACAACCAAGTTTGGGTTTGATACAACATTGTGTAGGGAATACATAAAAAGAATGAGAAGTAAAACAGGGAAGAGGTATAAAGTCAAAGCTGAACCAAGGATATATAAGAGCCCATGCATGGAACGAGCTCACAAGAGAAAAAAGCAGGAATCCTTTTTACAGTCTCATGGCGTTCACGTTCACGACGACGAAGAGTTCAGCAGCATCAAACATCAACCCTGTCTCTCCCGTGCGGGGAGAAGCTCATCTCTTTGTAGCGTAGATAGTGAGACACCGTGTGTAAGAGAAGAGAGAGCGTAATAAAAGCAGCGGATATATAGTAGTGGGGTAGAGAGATGTAGCCTCCAGCAAACGTGACTTGTTCCCCCTACAAACTAGGTGTGTAGAAAAGCAATGCAATAGTGAGGAGAGCTTTCATTTCGTCATTGTTATCATCATCGTCGTCATCCCCGATCGTTTTACTATACTCCATGGATTCCCTTTTGAAAAAAAATTGGTATGCGTTCTGCCTTGGCAAAGGGGAATGGCATTGCGTGTTTCGTAGTGATGATGATAACATTATACGGCATTCTCCTGCCAGTGTCGTACAAATAAGAGTCGTACGCAGTTTTCGTTGAGTTGCGTTGTGCTGGCTGGGAGGAAGGTAGGGAATAATCCGTGTATGACAGCAATTCGAGGTATTTTTGTATGTCTGTTGCTGGAGTGGCGGATGGGAAAAGCGGTACGACGGCAATGGAGGAGGAGGCTGCTGGGAAATTGCATGCAAATGTGAGTTTATTAAAATCTGTTATTTTTGGACGTTCTGAACCGAAAAGAAAAATTCAAGATGGAAAATTGTTTTTGAGAGTAATTAAAATAGCGTGTGTATTAAATTGGGAATTGTGTTATGAGTTTATATGGGCTAATGAGAAGATGCTGATGATGAGCGTGTGCGTGTTGTTTATGAAAGTAAAACAAAGACAATTATGGTTGCAACTTTTCGCTTCGTAACTTTTGGCCTTGATGGTACTCGTACTACTGACACAGACACACAGGTACTCGAGATGGTTGTGTAAAAAATAAAGAGTAAATTTAAATTTTTTCGTGTACTTATTTTTAAGACATCTTTGTACCACAGTATTTTTCTGGAGTTACCGGTCTTTTCTTATTCACCCATTCGATGGTTTGTAAAACCAAGACCCATTACTGGCAGTGTATGTCCAAAGGACATATATGTCCGCTCTAATCTTTAATAATAAATATGTTGTAATCTTACACTATAAACGTTGTTAAAACTAATATGTATATGAAAAAAGTTGATTTGCTGCTTCGCCTGCTTACTATGTGCATAAAAATAAAACGATAAGAGCATATTAAAACATATTATAAGCATTTAAATACAATAAAATAAATAAAGTATCGTAAAGTTGTTATTTTGGGGGGAAGGGAAAATTTATTTAAGAAGTTACCAATGAAATATTACAAGCAAAAATTTTACGTATTCAAATCAGGGTTAAGAATTGCTTGTAAGTTTTAAATGTAACGCAATGCTACTAACAAATTTCGCGAGACAAATAAATTTGCAAATAATTTTATTCAAATCATAGTTAAGAATTGCTTGTAAGTTTTAAATGTAACGCAATGCTACTAACAAATTTCGCGAGACAAATAAATTTGCAAATAATTTAAAAACCAAATTGAATAATAAAAAGCATCGGTGAACAATTGTATAAAATTATTACAACACCAATAAGTATTAAGACAAGTATTCATGATAATGAAAAACCGACATGAAATCAAGCCAATTTAAAATATAAAAAATACGAAATTCCAACAAATGTGCATATACGCTTAACTTATACTTTTAAATTTTAAAAAACTAATTAGAATCAATATCAATTACATATCAAAAATGAAATTCATCGTCCCTTTTGCATAACAAACAAGGAATTATTAAACTAATCAAAAAAAATTTACTTTGCGAAGACAAAACATCTAGGTAAATCAATATTGAAATTTTGAAAAAAATTTGACATTAACATAATTGTTCACCAAAAGCACTAAAAATATGATTAGGTTAGTTGAGTAACTAATTAACGCGAGATGTATTAAATTTACATATCAAAAATGAAATTCATCGCCCCTTTTGCATAACAAACAAGGAATTATTAAACTAATCAAAAATTTTACTTTGCGCACCAAAAGCACTAAAAATAGGACTAGGTTAGTTGAGTAACTAATTAACGCGAGATGTATTAAATTCGTAAAATAAAAACATGTTTTGGCTATTAAAACCAATTGGAATGAATAAACGTAATTTTAAACCAATTATATTCAGTTTGTTACATGTAGTAAAAACAATTATTGGCTATTATTAATAATAAATAACAATTTTCGCGGTCAATACCAATACGTGATATTTTGTTACTATACGTTTCCATTGGTTACAATTAGTTGAAAGAAATGACAGGCGTCTTCCAAGTAAACCTTTTTTTAAATATCCTCAAGATAGCTTTATCTAACCAATTGTTTTTAATTATCATTTATTTTTTTAAATGTATTTAGAAAATAATTGCTACGATCGTAGACAAAAACACAATTTGTCCTAGAATGTGTCTCAATTTGCGTGCACATACCTTTACTGGTGTTCATTTCCCGACACTTAACAAAACGGACATATATGTTCCCCTGTTTACAAGGAAAGCGGCCATATATGTCCGCATGGCGGACATGTATG
>JAHZNB010002654.1:0-11147 GCA_027744295.1 Callyntrura guangdongensis | reverse complement strand
ATATCTAAATTCTTTGATCAGATCAGAAATCAGACAGCTCTAATCGTGAGATTATCCCGGTAGCTAGTTCTGTTGGCCATTTCCTGTCTTTTTACTTGCTGTAGTTGTTGATGGTGCTACTACCCACAGATGTTTTTTAGATGACGGTAACAAATAACTTCATAGAAAAGAAAGGGAAGGTGGAGAAGCAAACACAAAGAAAATTTCACGGAGATATTTCAACAAAGAGAAAAGACAGCATTTTCTGGGGATAACCAATAACCTCGACAGTAAAAGTGTTTTAGACGGTGGATTCCTCAAAGGCAGTTTCAATAATTACCAATTATGACTCTACTACCAAAAGATATATATGCGTATTCGTACACTGTCGTAGATGATGTGGCATATGTAACTCACCAAAAAGTATATAATATTATTCTCTAGACAGTTAGGCACACAACATAATATATAAATATACTCTCCTTACTATTGCAAGGATGCAAAAAACGACCACATAATACAATAACCATACAACATTCCACTCTAAAATAATAGGCTACTGTATAAAAAATGAGAAATAAAATTATCGCCAAGAGGGCAAGTTTTTTCATGACGGGCTCTTCTTCCTAGTGTGGGACTCTCTCTTTCCCGTTGTCTAGAATCTACGGGAAACGGCAGTACGGTATTGATGATATGATGGTAAAATATATTGTCTGTAATAATATAGTGAATATATTATACGTTGTTTATGCTGATATTACACAACTAGAAACAAAAATGTTACGATTATACATGTACTACTAATATATACACACATAATGTTATCTTATATTTATAAATAGATGTATACGCATGTACTAAATGTACATCAGTGTAGAGTAAGTAAACTTGTAAGTTTTGACGTATAAACGTCCTCCTCCCAAGAGTTGAAAGCGTTCAAGAATTTATTCTAATAGAGAAATGAAATAAAGTTTTATTCACAATCTTACAAATTGCCGCCGAAATTTTGAACCCAACCGCAATCTAACAAAACAAACGGCGGGAAAACTATGCATACATGTATTTTTCTCTTCCTGTGGACGTATGTAGTAGTGGTTTTCTTCCAAGAGAGCCAAAAAATATTTTTCATCCGCCGCCATCAAAATGGGAATGGTGATGACCATGTCATAAAAACAAACAAGAAGGGTTGCCCACTTACACATACGAGCATATTATTCTAGTTGAGACGAGACTCGTTTTTCTCGTTATGAAATCATGCTGCTGTTGATGTTGCTGTCGACTGTCGACCGAAAAAAATGACCCTTTTGTCTGAAGTGGCAACGGCAGAGCTGCTACAGCTGTATACGTTGTTGTAGGGTTACCAGGATTCGAAGCACAGCCACATTCAAGACATACACACACATTATGCAGAATTTTCCCCTCTTTCTGTCTGCATATATTTTGGATATAGATGCGATCATGACAAGCTCCTCATTTTGAATTTTGTACGCAGAGAGTGGAATACGGATGCACCCATCAAAAGTAACTATCTCTTGAGCTGTACAAGAGTCTACATGTAGACTCTTTTGGTAGTCGAGAATCCGGATGCCATTGTGCTACATAATTTATGCAATTTGTATTGATTACGCTCCCTGGGATTACTAATAATAACGCTGCCGTTGCAAATTGCAACATGAACCATATAATAACCAGCTAAGAGCTGTAACCATTTTATTATGGCTGTTTTGGCAAACCACATTATCGTCAGCACAACAACAACAGTAGTAGGAGCATCCGGGAGATATTTGTAACAGCCGGGGTATTTCCCTAAAAAGCTACCATTTTCGACGGGAATTTTCTCTCCGTAAATAGCTGCCTCGCCTTTCCTGGAATATTCATGAGAACAAGCAGAAACACACACACTCCCGGGAAGGTAAATATGTTGTACCTCCAAATTTTATGGGTGATGCAACTGACGGCAAGCTTCAGCTGAAGGAGGGCAAAGAAAGGTAATAAAAATTTGTTTTCTCCTTTTCTATTTACTTGGCTGTCATAAATAATAATAAGTCTTCTTTAGGCAAACACGGAATTTTCTCTCCTGTTGGAGAACCCTGGGAAAAGGTAAACAAAACAATAACAGCAGCACAGGAAACAATGTGTGGAGTAACCGGGGTATCGTCGTTTAATTTTTCGAGATGGATTCAGGTACAGCCAAGTTCTCTCTCAGGAAAATCAAATCAGGATGCTACCGTGCCATCATCAAGTCAGTGCACCACTAGTACTTCTTTAGCTACTGCTACGCCCAAAACAAGTTTCCAAGTCTTGTCTGCGTCTTCTTGAAACTAACGTACTCGAAAATGCCATCACCAAAAACTATCGTTATCATCATCATCATCGCTGTCATCCTTGCACAATTGTTCCACTCGGCAAACTTATTTTTTATGAAGATTATTTTGTATGCCAAGCAGGGTTTTTTCTCTTTTCTATTTTTTTGTTCCAGCTAGCTAGCCCGTTTTCTTGTGCAACTTGCAACCAAGCATTCGTTCATAGAAAGAAAGTCAGACAATTTTTTGCCATTGTGTGTTCCATTTCCACAGCAGCTTCAGTTTCCTGGCTGCTGTTGCTGCTGTTCAAGTGGTATTATTGAAAAAACAGTCGAATGATGTAGATGTACAACTTTTTCGGGTGTATTATTATTATCACCAACCAGCATCAGCCGCTTCAAAAGGAGAAAAGAAACTTCATGAGAGAGAGAGGGAGAAATACAGACGACATAATAGTAACAAAGAGAAACTAACGGCCATTTTTTGTGTGGCTACTCTCCGAAAAAAACTTGCTTTTTGCTTTTTATTTTGGCCTGGTTTGCCTTTGCAATTGTAACGATTATACTGACAATGTTCGTCTAGCATTATAACGATAAAAGACGAACCGTTATTACAAGCAAACCGCTACAATACCAGTAGGCTATTTTGTGACGGCAATCGTGGCGTGGCGTAGCACCCAAAGACTCGCTGTTCAAAGGGGTCTGTACCATCTTGGTGATGATGGTCGTGTGTATTGTGTACCTATACGGATATTATGCATACTATGTAGGAGACATGTATATTTGAAAGCCTCTCCACAAAAGAAAGTGAATGCCCGATGTGAACGATGGCAGGCCACAAATAGGAAATACAGTTTTTTTGAACATAACATTTCATTCCAGTGAGACTGTGTGAGAGAGAAGAGAATGTTCTCAATTCCACCACGACTTTAGATACTTCTGTGGCACCAATAAACAACAGTGTCTGTGATAGTAAAAATAATATTGGGCAGTGGTGGTGTATTTCTCTCTCTCTTGTTATGCAAACATATACATATGTAAACTATATGTAAACATTCGCGAGTATTTTTTCCAGGCACTTGACTTGAGAAGGAGGACGATGACGATAACAAACAAAAAAGAGAGTAAACTTTTTGTTTGGGGACTTTCTTGCTCAGCCTTTTCCCAATTTTATTTTTTATTTTTGAAAAAGAAAGGCGAAAAACAAGGAGACGGGAAAAGGATGGAGAGAGTGGATAGTGTGTGTGTATGACTGTTTTTTTCTCGTTGTGAGCTTGCCTGCTTTTTGAACTGTCGTTTTGATATTTCTTTTTAGTTGGCACCTAGTTAGAATCAGAAATGAAAAATAGTGGGCAAATGCGTACATCGTCTTGTTGACGTTTAGGTTGACGTTGTTGTTGTCGTTTAGGTAACTCTTTCCACGACCTAGAATAATATTATTGCATTAAAAAGGGAAAGCTTTGAATTGTTTTTTTTATTTTCTACGAAGAGAAAATAAATGCGGTAAACTTATATTTATTGTGAGTGTGTATACGTCTCATTTAATAAACATAAAATTAGCTTCGTACTATCTTTTGCTGCCGAGCGCGGTTCTGAAAAAATGAAGGTTTTTTGCTATATAAAAAATTGGGGGAAATTTACGAGGAGAAAGCCTAGAATAAACGCAAAAAGTAATAATGGTAATGATGATAGTTTCGTAACTGTGAATAACTTTACACAAGAAGAGAACCAGGCCATGCATGCATGCATGGAGAAAAGCACAACGACATGGAAACGAGCAGCTAGTGTAGCATCGTTTTGTATCATTTTAACAGGATTATTTGATACATTTTTTAAAACGATTTCAGTTTGAAGAGGGCGAGTACAGAATGTGAAGTCAAGATAAGGAACCAAAGTACTGCTTAAGTTTCTATGCTCCTTTTCCTGGCTTCTACTCCTTCTCCTCCCTACAGCAAGGTCTCATTTGGAAAGAGATACGAAAGAGGCTGCACAACGAGAAATATTTATTCAGAAATGAATTTGTTTTTGGTCATGATGATGACGTAAAGTAGGGGAAAATGCCGTTAGTAGGCAAGCTTTGGTAGAAAATACTTAACTACCCCTTCATGGGTACTTATTGTAGGGCGTTTTTGCGTCCCCGGAGAAGCTTGTTAAATGTTGTGTATCAATTATCCTGGGAAAATATATACGCGTCTAATGAGAGTGATGTAACCAAGATGCTGCTTCTTTGCCAGTTTTGGTGGTAGCACAGTGGTTGTCTAGCGTTGTCGTATGAAGAAGGGGGTTTCTCCTTGAAGCATTTGAACAACTGCACTGTGAGTGCTGAACGAGAATATATTTTTTCAAGAAAAAATATCCGCACTTTTGACTAAATATCACTCCTTCAGTAATCTCCTAAGCCCACTTGTATCTTTTTAACTTTACTAGTTCGTTCCTTTCATCGCGCTCTTGCAGTTTTGTTCGAGGAGAAAAAACCTAGGACGAGGAGAGATATTGGGAAGTGAAGAGCCCTGGGATTACAAGAGCGTCATAATAAAGATATGTGCGTATATGCAGGCTTCCGGGGTTATACACGACTCCTTCTAAAAATGACATGGTTAATACATTGAGATCAATTATTATCATTATTGTTGTTCCTTACATTTTTGAGCAGAGTGTACGTATACATATCTAGTAGTAGAAGTAGTAGTAATATAAAATCTCTCCACATGATAATCTCCTTCCGCCACGTAAATGATATATGGAAGCTGTCAAAATTTACTCGAATATCTTTGCATTTTTTTCAACTTGAATTTTTCCTGAGAAAAAAGTTTTAACTCGGTGGTGGCAACACAGGAAGATGTAAATCTTTCTAGAAACCTTTCCAGTAAGCACCACGCATGGATGGCCAACTGTGTCACAAAACAAAAAAGGAGTTTCATCAAAGCCTACATAACGAGGAAGTCTTATCTTTATAATTAAATATTTATTTCAAGAATGTCAATCTCTAATTATAAATATAACACGACCACATCTTCCCTCTCGCCTACACTACATATTTATATTTACAGGAAAAATCACTTACAAGTCATTCAGTAAATTAGAAAATTGAAATAAGAAATGCATATGGGACGCACTGAATTACGCATTTTTCATTAATTTTACATAATTTAATTTGCAAAATCGAAATTTTAGTGATTACTTTATTTACCAACGATAGCCCCGTCGTATTTCATTCTGGTATGACGATGATGATCATAGTTCGACATAAAAAATCCTAGCGCCAACTTTGAAGCTAACAGGAGTTTGGAACGTATCTTATTATTAACAAGAAGAGATTCGTTTCTCAACTTAATGATAATAATGATCGAAGTTCAACTCCTTACTGTCTATTTTATATACTAGCTTTCCGCTGAACCTCCTTTTTAAGAACTTTCTTCATAGAAAACTAGGAAAAAAGTTTTCCTGGCTTGATCCACTAAACATTTCGAAACGGGAACTTGTAAAATTTTCAATTCAATAATAGCGTGAATTGTTAATGCATGTCTGTGCCCTACAAAAGTATAGCGATGAAACAGACTTGTACTGTACCATGGCGGCCGATTTATTTCCCTACTTACTGAAGAAATTCGACAATACAACATTTTTGCTTTGATTTTCTTTCCAAATCGAGCTCTGTGTCGGATGATTTTTACAAAATCTTGTGCCACTCACTCGCAAGCGGTACAAACTTTTTTCCCTCCATTTTGTTGAGAAATCGCTTCAGAGCAAACAAATATACCTTTACACAAACTCCCACTACGATCTCAACTTCATCTTGTACAACTCCCCACAAATGTAACATTTCAGCTAATAATATGAATACGAAGAATTTATGGAGGTGTGCTCTCTCCCTTGTATCGTATATCACCAATAAGAAGTAATTCATTGGCTTTTCGCAACGAATATTTTTTCGCCAGCAACCAGGGAGAAAAATCTTGACGAATTACATATTTATGGTATTTTCACTCAAAAACTTTCTCTTTCTCTCCCGTGCCGTCTTTGTTAGTTGAAGCTGAACTACCCCAAGCGAAGATCAGATGCTACATAAAAATTCAATTAGGCTGGTAATCTGAGTCGATCCAATGACCCCTGAGCGTTACCAAAAGGAATACTACCACAGACCCTCGTCGTTCGTATGTATCTCTCTTTTTCTTTGATGCCAGCATAGGTACTAAACCAAAAAAGTGCGATAGAGATTGGACGCTACTTGACAAAAAGTAGGTAAGTACGTTTTTTTGGAAGGTAATGTAATTCCACTCATGGGGAATCGGTGAGGGGAGGAACAGGAGAATATAAACAAAAAAGTCAGCCAAAAGATATACCATCGACTCTTGCCGTGAATGAGAGATTGCATAGAGGTTGTTGCATCGCCGGCAGGGTAATGTTTTATTCAACTTTCAGGGAACGGGGCCCCTCTGAGTCACATACACATACAGCGAGAAATTGAGAAGAGGAAAAGATAAAATATTGGAAATGAAACGGTAATAGAACAAATAATAACATTATATTGAGAAGAGAGAGAGAGAGAGAGAGAAAAAAAAGACTACTACCTCTTGCTCCCGTTTGCTTTACACAATTTTACTTTTGCAATGGTGATCGAAAAGGAGAAAATTCTCCCACTAAACTAATGCAACGATGTCTGTATCAAATCAGCTTGGGTTACCTCAAAAAGTAACCAACGAACGGGAAACATGATGATCATGAGACCTCTCTCTCTCTCTCTACCTCTATTTCTCTGTAACTATAGTCTGGTAAACGCGTGTATCTAGATTTTTGTCGTTTTCCTGTACTTTCTCTGTCTCATTCGGCATGTGTCTGTAGAAATTCAATTCTTTATGAGATAGTGTATGTATGTGTTTATTATCAGTGTATATGAATTTCTCTATCGAGAGACACTCGCGCAGGTAGCACAGCAAAGATTTATATTTTTAGAGAACAGAATTACCAACGAAGCGAAAAAGAGATAATGGAATGACACGAGAATGGAATGTGCTGGTAACCTGAACCGAAAACCATTAACAAGGTACATGCCACTTTATACAGGAACGAGAAGGGGGAAAACGGGAAAATATTAATACTGGGAGTACACACACCAAGCACCGGTACCATTACCGCCGTTATATATGTCCCTGTTTACGATGTCCTAAATATGCTTTCACTTTACCAAACACAAACCAAAGTCTGTTTTAAAAACGATTTTCCTCATGCCTAACCTCACTATATGTATGTATATGTTGTTTTCCCCTTATTTTACTCACACGAGACACAAAGCAAATAACGATGTTGATGAGAACTAGAAGGCAGATAAGCGTCTTCCATTTTGATGGTGTTAAAGAAAACCTCGCTTTCCAACTTAAGCCTATTATCACCCCGCAAGGAAAAATGGACGTGTTCACATTTTTATGCACAACACCTGATGTTTATCAGAATAATAAGTATTCCGTCAAGTGCTTTCATTCGCCGTGGGAAGAAGCCGATTGCTTTTCTTTGGTTCATTTTCACCTTGACTCAAAAATTCAAAATATCCAACATCCCGCAAAAAATTAAATGCTGATGGTATTGTTGTTTACAAAGACTTTCTTTTCCCCAGACATTTTCCTGGATGCTTGTTTAAAATTTATGATAAGAGAAAGTCGAAGAGAAAAATGGNAAGAGAAAAATGGCTTTGTTTGTTGTCGTCATTTTTGGCTCAGAAATGGTCTATATTTCATTTATCTGTTTATTTATATACACAGTAAAGATAACTGTTTTGGAGAAAGAGAAAAATTGGCGATCGAAGGAAAGAACACGAACAAATAAAGAGAATCCAAAAGAAGGGGAGAAAAAGAGAGGTCTCCATTCTCTATTCATATCAAATTCACATGCTACAAGACACGACAACACAAAAACAACCTTTTCTCAACAAACCCACAAAAATATTCCACTTTCTCTTTCTGACTTTTTTCCAGGAGCATATACTATAGCAAAATACAATCCTCCGCCTACTGTGCCGTATTGACTAAAGAAAAGGGAAAATACTAGCAAAACACGTATATTTATGTACAATATAGACATATACGTTGTACAAAAGCCAAAATCGTATAATCATGCTGTTTGTACAGAGAGTTTTTAGGCAAACAAAAATGTGTTCTAAAAATTTGTACACGTAGCTGTAATCCTGTTTCAAACCACACAGACGAAAAAATCCTTACCACTTTTGTCTCTTGCACACACAACAACATAAATGAAAATTTTGGAAAACCAATAAAAATTCACTTTGTTGAGCGCAAAACAACGTTCTATGCAGCCACAGTAAAAAAATTCACACGGAAAGAGATAGTAAAACCACAATTTTGTCTCGTCCTATTTTCTCGATAAAAAAATGCTTACTCAAAAATATTTCTTGAGCGGAAGAAGAAAAGTGGGAACATATAAGCGATAACTTGCACGCACCATTCATATTATTTCTTTCTTTTTTCTTTCCAATTTATTGTATGTCTGCAATCCTCTCTTGTCTGCCGGCGTGTCTCTCTGTCTACAAATATGCTAATAGAACTCAACTCGTGGAGAAAAATATACCGCCAGAAATAGAATAGATCTCCTTTTTTTTCTCGAACCATTCATTTCTTTATTTTTGAATAGCAACGGGAATAATGTTATTTTAATGCACAAATACCAATTCTCATTTTCATGGACTCGAACTGTACAAAAGTAGTATTTTGCTTCTGCTTCCCTACTTTCAATAATGCATAACTTAAAAAACGTGAGTGCTTGTGTTGTAGACGTGTTTGAGTTAGTTCGAGAATGAAAATAAAGAGAAGATGGCTCCAAAGGGAAAACGACTTTGGTGAAAAAATGGTGAAAGTTTCATTGAAAAGAGAGGACACAAAAAAAAATCGAATTGCATTGTATGAAAGAATAAAAAATTCACACTACATTAAAGGGAAGATCTACGTACGCATAGCCTGCCGTGCCGAGCAATCTACTTATCTACCATCATCACCACTTTCACCAGAGGTTGCTTTTTCTCTGTAGACAAAACCGCTCCTTGCCAAATCCATTAGGACAACGTAAGGAAATTCTGTGCTTTGGCAGTGGTCATTTTTCATTCGAGTTGGTATGCTGCATGCATACAGGCGTATAAGAGTCCCCGTTTTTTGTGTGGAGAAAGAGAGAAAAAGAGAAAACACATCGCATTTTGTTGCTTACAGGGAAATCGAATGATGATGCCATGAAGGGTAGGAAAAGACAAGGTACTTTTATTAATGGAGAAAATATTGGCTATAAAAGTGAGTGCCTACAGACAACATACACCAGGATTTTTGCAAAGATATACTTTTAGCGTTGAAAGTAGTGTAAAGTTAAGGATTTTCTGACTGGGCTTTTCCTTCTATTCAAACGTCAAATTTAACCTATTGCATTGTTTACATGCCAGACCGTATGGGTTTTACAGGCAGACAAACACAGACAAAGAATGGTGTCATAGTGCAGTTTGGATAATAAACTTTCTGTCATAAAATTGGAACAAGCTGAAAAATACAGGGATGTAAAAATTGAGAGTAGACTTGGGTATAAGTCGTATGAAAGTGTTTGGTGAAAATATCAATGCTTGTGCACAAGTAAAACATTTCGGCGTCGAATTCCCCCGGGTGACAGCAATAAATGGTTACACAAAGAAACTTTGGTATTTCAGCATTTATGTATTTTGAATTTTCACTCGCTCAATTAAAGCTGTTTGCGAGTAGGATAACTAATCATAATATTGTGACTAACCTAAATCCATGCAGTGCAAGTCTGTTCAACGTTTTCCAGAGGAGAGGGGAACGGAAAATGTATAGCACACAATAGTTTAAGAGCACAATAACAGATGCGTCCCGGTAAAAGCAAAAAATTGTGTTGTTCTATTTCTTGTTAACACAGTGTAAGCCTGCCACGTTTGGCATCTCTCATCGGTAAAAATGGTGGTGAGGGAGGTGAGTGCCAAACCGCAGGAAAACAGAACAGGGCAAAAACGGTCATAGCTACATATGTGCATAGAAGGATGCGTAGAAAAACGAACCGTAAAAAATCGACGGGTGCCGTCACACGTACACCCCGAATTCGTGTATCTACTTACGTGCCAAACAGTCAAATCTCTGTATTTGTTTTCGTGGGAAGAAATAAAACGTGAAAGGAGCACGACCAAGATCCGGACTTCAACCAAAGCCGCATTTGCTGCTCATTTCATTTTCACTGGTCATGTAGCAAATAAACAAGCTTCATCGTAAATGGATAGGCATATACAGGGAAAAAGTTGACGTTCTGCTAGAAGTTGGAAGGGAAATAAGCTTGTAACATTGGGAGAAGTAAAAAGAGAGGAAAAACAAGACACACAGTTACACAACAATTGAGAACGGTAGAAAACTTGCGGAGAAAAATAGAGTAGCAAAAAATACACAGTTAGTCATCATCATAAATATTTGTGTGCTTGTGTGTATGTGTGTATGTTTAACCCTGCAAAAATCATTATCTGTTCGTCTTTTCGCAAAGTGCTTGTTTCCGAGTAGTAAATATCGGAAAATCTATACAGATTAGTAGAGAATCACAAAAAAACAACTTTTATCTGCCAAAAGAAGTAACGGACAGTAACGAAAATGTTCAGTAAAAGTTTGGCAGGGAATATTATGAAAGGCTGCCTGATTATATCAAGTACCTAAAAAAGTAGGAAAAGATGATGGATACTTTTACAAATAGCAGGAACGACTGAAAGAAGGATTGTGATTCAGATACGGCATTTTGACGCAAAGTATGGGATAGCATGCATACTGGAGTTCTATAACTTTCAAAAAATGAATCTATAACAATTAGCAGTTAGAAGGCACAGAAA
>JAHZNB010002653.1:0-15898 GCA_027744295.1 Callyntrura guangdongensis | reverse complement strand
TATTTGCAGGCGTACTGTTTCAAAATGGGCAGTTTTTCTAATCCAAGTACAAAAATGAATAAAAAATTCTGGAATCGTAATACATACCACATAATCAGATTTTTGTTCCAAGTTCCAATTCAAAAATCATTTTTGGATTTGAACTGTTGATATTTTACGGCATTAATAACTGATACATGCACAGCATAAAAGACAATTTGTAATAGTTGATAGTGATAAACATCAATTAATATAACCTTTAATCTTTGTAAATTTGTACTCACTTTGTGTCACATTCAGCATGATGCTCACGTGACACGTGTCATTTTGTATGATGTTACATACTTCTGTAAAAGTATACAAACAAATTACATATGAAAAGATTCCTAAACAAATGTTATATATATAGAATACAATTATCAGTCTAACTAGATATCAAATGACTGATAATTACAAAATATTTGGAAAGCGTAACGCACACAATTAAGTTTCATTCCATCAGTGTTGAAGCTGAAGGTGGTGCGGACTACGCGGAACCCAATGAGTTTCTTGTCTCATTTCAAGGAAAATTAAATTCGTGTATATTAATACCAATCGTGATCTCGTACATATAACACCACATCGTTGGTGCGTATCCCTTGCCATGGACAATGCAGCCTTCACTCAAGACAAAGGTCGCCAGACAAAAATTTCAATATTTAATTAATAAAAAACAAATTTAAAAATCTTAACGCGGACATGGTCATGATATTACTGGGTAAAACAATAAAACTCAAATGGCAAGGTGTGAAATTTTAATTTATTCTCAAAACAGCGATTGAGCAACATGGACAGGGTCCAGGCATTCCTTCAAAAGAACTGGAAAGTAAACGAAAACAGTTGGACAACGTGATTCCATCCGACCCTGTTGCAGCAAGCGATGGTACTGTTCGCATGGAGCGTACAATCAGTCTTGTGGGGGGAATCGCACTAATTTTAGGAACCATGATAGTTAAGTGTTTTTTTTATAGTAAATATGGTTGATAGGATTTATGGTAATCAGATTCCAACTTGAATTTAACTTTTTAACATTACTACACTTCCACAGGATCTGGTATTTTTGTTTCACCAAGTGGGCTCATAAGGAATACGGGTTCTTCAAGTTTGAGTTTAGTTGTATGGGCTGCATGTGGATTTCTGGCAACGTTGGGTAAACACGTCCACAATATAAAAATACATGTGAAGAAAATGTTATTTGGTTAACTATATTTATATAATTGATATGACCTTTACTAATGAGCTGCTACACCTTTCTGTTACAGCCGCGTTGTCTTATTGTGAATTAGGGACAGTTGTCCCTAGGAGTGGCGGAGAACACGCTTATTACATGGCGACATTTCCCCCTTTAAGCAAATTTTTCGGGGAATTACCAGCATTTTTATATGCATGGGTACCTTTCCACTTCATTCTTTGACATTTTGTTTTCCGTGAAAACGATCAAAATTAAGTTGGTGTGGTCAACTCACGTGTTATTTTTTTATTAGTCAACCGTGCTTCTATTGAAGCCATCCAGTTTGTCAATAGTTAGTTTGGCATTTGGAAAATATGCTCTAACTCCTATACTTCGTATGGACCGTTATGGCAAAGAATTTCAGGATGAGCAAGAATTCAAAATGGCAGTAAAACTTCTAGCCGTTGTGATTGCCTGTAAAACATTATTTGCTCGAACACTTGTAATCTTAAGTTTAATTTGTCGGTCAATTTCTGAAGTGCTTTAATATCTTCGTTTATTTCATCAGCACTCATTGCTGCTATCAATATATATAGTGCACGGTTAGCCACCAAAGCAGCTATTGTATTTCTAGTAGCCAAAATTTCTACAATGGGAATTATGATTGGCATAGGCTTTTACAACATGGGGAAAGGTAGGTTTGGGGCATTGGAAGGTGGCTGGGATCCAACGAATAAAACAATAGGAGACATTGCTGTATCGTTCTACAGTGGTGAGTAAAATATTGAAAACCTGCATGATCGACATAATGCAGGTATGAGTTTGAAGCTTCCTGATTTCAGTGTGTGTTTGTACAATAATGGGATTTCTCTTCCCAGTGTACATAATAATGTCAAATGTATTTAAATTAAAATGTTTTTACCTTGCAGGGTTATGGGCTTATGATGGCTGGAACAATTTAAATTTAGGTGCGATATAAAGTGTTTTTTATTTCAGTTTTACAAAGTCAAAAAATGTAACATTTTTGAAATTTCATTTTTTAATGCATTTACAAATTTTTAGCTACCGAAGAGCTAATTAATCCACATAGAAATCTCCCACTTGCAATCCTGATAGGGATCCCAATAGCCGCTGTTTTGTATATTTTGATCAACATTTCATACCTCACAGCGTTGACAAAAGATGAAATGATTAATTCAGAAGCAGTAGCAGTTGTACGATCCCAAAACTTTTATTATCAATCAACCAAATGATTATGTTCTTTTCCGCTCCATGCTGACGTACTGGGTTACATTTTTAACGTAAATTTGCAGGACGTTGGTGATCAGTATCTTGGTCATATGAAACTGCTCATCCCCATAATGGTTGCAATTGCTACCGTTGGAACAGGGAATGGCAGTATGTTTACGGCTGGGAGGTATATATTCCTCTTCAACATTCCTATTTTTGCGTCTCTTTGTGTTTGTTTCTCAATTTCGCCTGGTTTATATTCAGGATCACGTATGCAGTCGGACGAGATGGGCACATGATTGACGTGATGTCTTACGTTCACGCTACTAGACTGACGCCTATTGTGGCACTAATGCTAAATGTAATTTTTTTCTTCAAAATTTGTTTCCTGCCACATATTTTAGTAGATTCATAATGTGAGAAATAACTTTCGAATAAATTCTAGGCCATCCTTGCGTACGTAATGATCTTTGCTAGCGACATCGAAAAGCTAATTGATCTCTTTGGATTTGCGTCGTGGATAATTTATGGGCTAGCCATTGCATGCGTCATAATTCTTAGATTTACTCAGCCGTATGCCCCTCGACCATTTAAGGTAGTTGTTATTCTAGGTGAACGTTTTAATATTTGTCGAGAAAATTTTTAATTTATGGTATTTACATTTGTGAATATTTGTATAAAAATGCAGGTACCTATCATCATTCCAATTATAGCAGTATTAATATCAGCAGCTCTAGTCGTCCTACCTATTGCATATGACCCTAAAGTTGAATATTTGGCAGTGGTGGGATTTTTTGGAGTCGGGGTATTGGTTTATTATCCTTTCGTGTACAAAAAATACCGACTTCCATTTATGGGTATGTTTCGTTATCTTTCTAATTTTCATACCGATAATTACGATTTTACTGTAAATACGTGCAACCAAATAGTACTATTTATTTCTTTTTTAATTGACAGACCAATTTACCAGAGGGGTTCAATATTTAACGTTGGCAGCCCCATCTCCGTACAAAGCGGACTAACACCACGCCACATTCCACCGTTTTATATTATATCTATTCCATTCTCCGCCAGTTACATCTAAGACTTGTAACTTTTATATGTTAACTTATCCTTTGCTCAATATTTTAAGTATCATTAGCCATTAGGACCACTAAAATATAAATCCTCATTTTGGACAAAACAGGCTGAGGAATAAATCGCTTTTCCTCAAAATCTCTAAAATCTTGTTGTACGCATATTATCTATAAGTGTATGCGTATTTTTGGAAAGCCTGAGCTGTTCAGCAAGGACAGAGACATGTGAATGAATTCTTCATTTACAAATGTATATATAAACCAGTACTAATCATGTGTAAAGCTTCAATATTTTGGTTAAGGAGATACTCCTTCGTTTGTGAAAATAAAATGATAAACTTCACAAAAGTTCTTTGAACACACACGGAGCCTTTCGGGATAGATAACAAAGGTACACGATAGTGTTATCTGAAACATTCTAAATATTGTAATGAAAATCGATAAATGTTCCCAGATAATCAATAGTGAAACAAAACTGCTTTCGATTTTATGAAACCTGTTTGATACAAGCTAAATAAACGCTGTTCACTACAATAATCTGCAGATCATCGCGTATCGCTATCGATGGATTGGTGCGTGTATGGCCAGTAATATGGTACGATTGGTACGCAACAATATTAAAATTAAGTAGGCATTTATAGGTATGTATGTAAACTATTTATCACTATATAATTGCCGTATTGTTTCGTGGTGGTGCTTATGAATATAATAAAATGATGATATTTGCTGTATCGTTTCTCCCTGTAGTGATAAACTGGTCGTAAATTGGCTAATTACAATTAATACTACCATGCATGTGGTACATATACAAATATAAAAAACCATCATTACCATCAATCATCGATAAAAATCCAAAAAGTAAAGTAAATAAAAAATTATTGTCATTTAGGAATATTCTACTTATTGGAATTATGGTAATTGACTTAAAATATAAAAATGTTTTATATTCAATGAAATCAGCGAAACGATAAGCGCATTGATCTCTTCTCTTGTGCACCTGCTGGTTCGTGGTTCGTCATATATCTATGATGTAATAATGATCAAGCGATAACACGGAATTGCTTGTGTTCAAACGTTCCATAAGTACATGCACATGTAAATATAACGTAAGTACAGGATTACCCTTTCTTTTTCTGTACCGTAGCTCGTAGCTCGACCCTTGAAATGCAAATAGGTGGATTACTTTGAATGATGACAAACTTATCTGTAAGTGATCATTTTAGGTATTTTTTCTGCTGTGCAATTTGATTTTTATAGATAAAGATGTATTATACACTTATGTGAAACTCAGGAAGTCCCAATAACTCTCTTTCATAATCTCATAATGTAAAACAGATTACAGGCCAATACAAACAACAGCGCCAACCGCTAATAACATATAATGAAAAATTATGTATACCGAAATGAATTTGCAAACTACCTCATTAAATTTGCATGTTCTTCCTTCATTCTCAAGTAAAAAGACAGACATTACGCTTCTCAAGCAAATTTCAACCCGGTTGGTCAGCCAACACCGACAGCGATATGCATTTTAGTGTATGTAAAAGCACATACATTATTCACAATAATCACAAAGTGGGTTTCATAAGCATAAAATATTCTATTCTCTACCTTTGTATGATCTCACTCCTACTCTGGGTATGTATGACCCAATCTAAGGTATGATTTTGTAGAAGCAGCACCAGTGACTAGATTAGGTTGGTTTTCTGANATGATCTCACTCCTACTCTGGGTATGTATGACCCAATCTAAGGTATGATTTTGTAGAAGCAGCACCAGTGACTAGATTAGGTTGGTTTTCTGAACTTGACAGGAAAAGGTGTATCGTGCATGTCGAGTTTACCTATGCCTAATATCAGCTTTGAAATTTTTACAGCTACATAGCCTTGCCATAGCACATAGTATTCTGCCCACAGAAACTTTAAACCATATGTGAAAGTACTGACTGTGAGACTGAGGCAAATGTAGTGATGTGTAGGGTATGGTCGTACATAAATTTCATAATAACAACAAAAACAGACATGTACCCAACAGGGAGTACAGTTCCTTCACACCTACGCACGTATCAATACTCATCTTGGTATTTTCGTTTCTGCGATTAAAAATTTACTAAACGTAAAGGTGCTATTTTATCAAGATCTATGTTTCCACATGCAAAATTGGCAATCTTTCATAATTGAAAAAAAAATCTGACAGGGGAATTAAGCCACGAGTTATTAGTTGAAATCGTGCTAAGTTGAACAAACAATGTAAAACATTTTGCTCCCTGACTGTGTGCACTTTTTGTTGATTAATTTGAATTTCATACAATGAAATTACCAGGAATCGGTGTTTTCGCCGGTGGCGTTACCGATCCTGTGGTTAAAATCCTCGTGCCCTATTTGCAGGCCAAGGGTTTTCGAGTGGAGGCCCTGTGGTCTCTTACTTTGCAAGGTAAATATACATTGTCACATAATTAGCAGACACCAGCAACTGTTTTCATGGCCCATTCTTTGCTACAATCTGTTTCTTTATAGATGCACATATCACCGCAAAGGAACTCGGAATTCCATTCTGGACAAACAAGGTTGATGATGTACTACTAAGAAAGGATGTGGAGTTAGTTGTTGTGCTATGTCCTCCCAATCTGCATTCTCAAATAGCCGTCAAGGCCCTGGGAATAGGAAAACACGTATTGTGCGATCGTCCTGCAGGATTATCCCAATGTGAGGCATTAAAGATGGTTTTGGCCGCCCAGTATTATCCCAGTTTGATCGGCTTATTGAATCATCCTATACGCTTTCACCCAGCGTGAGTTATCTATGTAATTGTTACTGAGAGTGTTTTAGTAAAACGCTTCAACACGATATAACAGAAGCAATACACTACTAATACACTACTTTTTCCATTGTACAGGTTTATCCACATGAAGAAAAATCTGGAGAAGTTTGTTGGACAACCGAAATTGTGTCAGTGCAGAATAGAGATGGGGTCGATTTTAGGGCAGTGCTTTAACTGGTTGTGTGACGACATTATGGGTAAATTAAGACAATGCTATTACAACATACCTACCTCTGCGTAGCAGTTTGGATCGTATTCATTTTTTTATTTCTACTTTTGTAGGAGGGGGTAATGTAACTCTGTTTGGATCCCATCTGATTGATTTAATTACATATCTTACCGGACAAAGGGCTCTCCGTGTTCACGGAATTACTAGAGCTCTCACGCAAACAACGCCAACAATCAATGGGACAAGACGCATTACAAGTCCTGACTTTTCCGTTATCCAAATGGAAATGGATTCTGGTATGTAAATATAGAAACACAAGACTCGATACCTCTACGGTTGTACCTATATGTAAACGTGTAACTTTATGTAGGTACTTAGTACGTACATAAGTATGATACGTGGCGTTTACAAAAAAGTTTGCATTTTTAACAGACTTAATTGTATCTATGACCTTGACCAATCATATGCAAAAAGGGCATTTCCTGCAGGAAATGCTATTGAGCGGTTCGAATGGGTACATTAGAGCTACCAATGCATCAATTTATGGCTTTATCTACAATAACAATTCTACCAAAGATGGTGGTGTGGAAAATGAAATGCTTATTTATGAAGACTCTCAAGACGTGGACTTGCTTTTGGTTGACCGTACTGCAAAAGCCAACGGCGCAAACAATACTTCTCCACTGTTGCCACCAATTTATATGACTGGTAAACTGTTATAAATAAGTTTATAATTATCAATGGCCATAAATTCATTGGAATAAACGATGAGATAGTTTGCTAGAGACAATTCTTCAATATAATATGTATATGTACCATCTGCAGACTTCGATTTTTAAATTGCGGAATCGTTTTTGTTGTAAATTATTTAAAGGTCTACTAAAACTGCTTGGTTCCTTGAGGGAGACTTTTAACATTCCAAATGGCAAAGAATGGAAGAAGGAAAGTATGGTGGGTATGGTGGGTTCAAATTTTGAAGATGGTCTTTACATCCAGGCTGTCATTGAAGCCATAAGAAAATCTTCAAAGGAGAACAGATGGGTGAAAGTAAACATCATTACCGAGGAACCCGATCCGAATCCAGTTTTAACGGCCGCCGTGAGAACATCCGCTATTTCAATGTAACGTAACATTCCTGGATAATTTTTAACAATGATTCCGTCCCAACTTCAACGTAGCTAGAAATTCGATTGTAATGTGTAGTGGTGCAACAATTAAAATATTAAGGTATAACGTGGAATACGATCATAAAATTTTCTCGCATACTCGTGTCTGAAATCTCAATTTTATTACTACAAAAGTGAATCGCGCAAAATATAAAGTGCATAGGTATAATATGTATACCCGTTTGTGATAGATAAGGCTATAAACAAGTGAATAAATAAAAATAACATTTGGTGTTGGTGTGGCGTTAAAATTTGAAGTTAACTGGTAGATTTTATGATAAAATTGTTGTTGTTGGAAAAAGGTTTTGAATATTTCATACATACACTTAGTGCAATTTAAGTAACGTTGAACTCCCAGTGATACTACTAAAGTTTAAACTATGTATCTGATCTGATTATCTCTACTTAAACGAGAAAATAAATTAAAACTAATCTTGTTACATCTTTACTTACAATTAGTACAAAAATCTTACAAGCATGTGATTTTGGTAATCTACGATTATCTCTACTGTACTGTATGTAACTGTATAATCAATTCCCTGTATTTTGTTCGATCATGGCCTAGTACGAATTTTGTATTATCTATTTGCTTTCATCATCAAATCGCATTCATGAGCTGAATCTTATTCTCATTGTCATTGCATTGCATACTAAGTCTTGGCATGAATTAGTGTTTCATTAGAAAAAAATGGTCGCTAGTTGTTAAATTAAATTGTATATTGTAATAGTTTCATTGTGAGACCAGTTGACAGGTAATATATGTTGGGCTTGGGCACGGAAATCCTTTTTCTTTTGCTTTTTAGAAATAAATACCATGGGTTTCACTTCTACCGATTATCGGCTGTTGACTACAGAAGAGGAGATAATATTGGCACTGTACTTGTGTACTACCGTTCCTCCAAACATAAAAGTGCATTCTCGTTTGTTTGTGAGCAAATGGAGCAAACTGGTTTCTTGTATGGTAATTGCTTACATCTGAAAAATGGAAACAGACGCATATGGCGATGGCATGATTTGGAATGTCGAAGGCATCGGCATCAAATAAAACCCACGAATCCTTCTTACAATACATTGGAAGGAGTATATATGCTATTAAATCACATTGTGCAGTAAAGTTAGTGGCACGTATGCAAATATTAGCGATTCTGATTCCTATTAACAAGAACTACTTTGCTATACATATTCTCTTTTAAATTATTATTATATTATAGCTTAGCTTTTGCAAATAGACAGCTCTTAAAAACAACCTGCGGCGGCATAAAAGCAAGTTTTATTGTACTGGAAGGAGAACAATCAAAAAAGCTAAAACCTCAATATATGCCCTTGATCTACTATTTTAAAACATCTTTGAAAGTACAGTTTAAAATACAAAAATTGTAAATATCCGATGAGTGATATCATCAAACTTGGTTTCTTCGTGTGTAGCACTGTGTACGAGTTTAAAATACAAGACTTTATTTAAGCTTGAAACTTCAAAGCCACAAATAGCGCCCTTTTCGCCACTCCACTGAATGACAAAATGTAAGGTATGCGTATGCATTAATGTATAAATAGGCATTATTGGCAGAGCCTTCCACTTTCGCATACACATGTCCATTCATGTTGTCTGAAGTCTGAGAAGTTTAATAATAATAATAACTTTGTGCGTTGATGATTTTGATGATATGTTGTGACACGTGTACCCGTACCCGTTTCCAGATTGCATAGCATGCGTTTTTCTTGTGTCAAGGTACAAGGTCTGCAATTTTCCGAGCTATCGTATAACAAAATAAAATAATAGATACTTAAAAAACTGATGTTTTTCGTTGTTAGTTGTAATCAGTGAAATAAAATCACTTTATTTTTCGGGGGAAAATTAGAATAACGTTGAAAATGCAACCCCTGTACCCAAAGCACACTCAGGGTCGAGATCACAAACAAGCAAAGTTAATGTAGAAAAGCAGCAGTATTATTATTGAGGTTTTCGAAGCTTACCTTGGTGTATTTGTCACGTTTCGTTTAATTGAACATTTCCCTTCACTACAAATGCGTTCCTGGTAAATACAACTGCGAATGCCAGAAACTCATCTCAATACGCTTGCAGAAGTTGTCAGTAGTAAGCAAGCTAACCTTCGTTTCACTAGACAAATTCCAGACATTTGGTATAGAAAATGCACAAGTGCGAATAACTGTAATAATGTAAATCGAATGGTTTATGCTTTAAGCGCGTAGAAAAGTAGCTTATTACGTGTACAACGTCCAAAACTTTCAACTGCACATGTTTCTACTTTAACATCCCAAAAATCACCGCCTCATTGTAAGTGGTCTTGAACCTAAAGTCAGGAAACACGTTTATAATTTGGCACCGCCTGTGACTATTTTTACTTGTTTTTAATTTTAAGTCGAACCATTTTATTTTTTGGCTGGGCTCACGAAAAGAATTATTTTTTTGCTGTAGTATGTAGTAGGTGCAAGAAAGAGCCAGGATAATGAAGTAGAGACAACAGTTTTTGGTTTAGAACAAAGTTACAGTAACAGCTAGTCATTTGGTATATCCCGTTTCGACTTCATTGTAATATATCACTCGCGATTCAGCTTTTGTTCCGGAAACGTGCAAAGGTGAGCTGTGTGCTGTGCGCTTTATATTATTCGTCTTGTCGTTTGCCGACGTTTTGTTAGAGAGGATTTCCGTAAAACTTGGTAAGTGTTCAAAAGTACTTAGTACCACTTAGTACTTAGCGTAAAAAATAAAATAAAATAAATGCATTTGAAAATACTAATTTTTCGGTTTTAACAAACTTCCAACAGATTAATTGGAAACTCCTTAAGACCAAGCGGGCAAAATAAAAATGCGTCGACTTCGTAATCGTGGACCTTCGAGTTCAGAAATGATTCGTCAATCTCGAATTCGCAATCTTTTGAGTAAATATGGAGCATACTCCAGGCCACTTTGCCTCACCACCAGCAGTTGTACCATCGGTGCATCAGCATTGAACAGATCTTCGCAGGTGGCCAGCGCTTCATCTGCATATCAACTTGCTACAACAAGACGAGCTGGACAAGTGCTGCATGAAGATGCTGATGTTAAGCTTTCCATCAGCAGACCCAGTCAGCTTGTGCAAAGTCGAGATATCGGGCAAATGAACAAGGGACTGGCCCTTGCTGCTTCTCAATACGTGGCACGGGTGCTTTCTAATGGTGAAACCAACAGTGTAGATGCACAACGGATGAAAGAAGACTTTTTACATCAGCTTGAGCGAGACTGGGGATTTTCCGGTGCAGAAAACTTGAGCTTGGGAAGAATTCGTATAACGATCAAACGCAGAGATAACGATCTTGAAAGTATGCTCAGGAGAGCGGAACTCGAACGAGCAGAAATGGAAAGAAGTCGATTAGAAGAACGAGCTATGCAAAGCAGTAGAAAAGTACAGAGTACGGCAGTATCTAGTACTCAAGTTTCATCAACCACGAAGGTCGTCAAGACCCGAGTTGTGAAGACCTCAAAGAGGTCGGTTCAAACAGTTCGCGCTGCTTAAATACTCAAATGTGTCAGTCTTACTCATTTTTTGTTGAAAATTCAATTTATGTCCATTATATTACAAAACAATTTATCGCACATCTGGTGTTTCTGATTATCGCATTTTAATAAAGTTTACATACTAATAAACCCAAATTGACAATGTGTACTTGTTCATTTACTTATCGATTTCCAAAGATATTTCCAAATGCCAAATACACCATGTTATGTTGTAACTTTTTCCCCCTCTTTCACCTGTAGATTTAACGATGGTATTTTTAAATCTTTGGTCGACACATCAAGTTTGTTTTATGTATCAAGTAATGATCACCTAACCCTAGAGAATAAATCACTGACTGGATTTTTGGCGGGTGGAGGCGGTGGACATTGTTCCGGAAGTCTGAACCTTGGGTCAGGTGCTTTCTTCGCTCTTGGTGGACAATGAAATCCTGTGCCAATGGGAGGTTCATCGTAGCCTTCCATTTGATATCCTACTCCCGAAGTCATCATTTTCTGAGCAGCTCGAAGAAAATTTGCGTTACGATATATATCTCTCAATTGCTGTACACGATCATTTACGCATCCTGTACAAAAAAATAATCTTCTAAAAAATGTGCAAAAAAGCAGTAATGGTTTCCTTTTACTTTAAAATCGGAAATGCTCGTGTAGCCTTCCACTTCAAGTAAGTGCTAAAACAAAATATCGACTACAATACAAGTACAGTAATGCTCACACCTAAGAAAGAGTTAAGCTTTGGCCCATCTTCAATTCCTAGGGAGTAGCCGCAGTCACTGGAATTTGCATATACTGGACCATCACTCCAAATTAAGTCGTAGCCACCGATTCTTTTTTCATATCCAGTTAGCCTTAAGAAAATTATAGCATCATTTAAATGTTTTCACACATATATGTGCACGATGTAGATTTTTCAATGAAATGCAGCGTTAGACATGTGTAATAAAGTTACAGTTATATCACAAGACGGGTGCAAACAAGCCCCACAAACAAGTGCATAGTTTCTATACGGCTTAGTAAGTATACGGTACAGTATATAATGATATAAAATGATACATCTCGTACAGGTGGACATATAAAACTTTGGTAAATAATGATATCTGCATACATCAGCATCACGCAATTTTTTACCCCTAGCACAAAATTGGTTATTACCTTCCTTCCAAATCCAGTACAGACGTAGTATCATCAATTAAACCACATTTTAAAATGTAGTCCTCTTCATTTGATGGAGTGAAAGCTGGGCAGGCATTAACCTCTAATAGCCACCTGCGAGAGGAAATTTTATGAGCAACTGTACATACACGATCGACACGGTAATAAATGAATAAGTAGTTTAATATTAATTTGTACTTACGGAAACAGGTTAGAATCAAGAATAACGTCAAACCTGCATATATGACAAAATGTTACTATTTGAAGTCATGAAACAACCGAGAGATCACACATTACGGCTAATACGGCTTATGATTTATCGGAAACTAGAATGCATATCACAACAAAATATATTAAAGATAGCTTATTCTACCCGTATATTTCAAAGCAGTGCCGATCCTGAACGACTAACGTTTGGACACTTTGCAAAGTTCTGATAACACTAAAATCAATCTGATTCATCATTTTGGACACCTTTTCATTGCCGTGTCTTGCTGTGAGATACTCGCGAAGACTTCGAAGTGACCATTTCGAGCCCTATATGAGAGATTACAATACGTCAATTTCATTTCAACGAAAGAAAATATTTGTATTACTCATTAATCATTGAAAACAAGGCAAAAGAAAATACTTTTTCAGGGTTGTAATCTTCAGAAGTCTTTTGAATAGCGACATTGGTTAAATGAATATAAACATCTTGCAGAGCGTCCAACGAAAATTGGCCTGCTGAAAATCGAGCAAATCCTTCCCGATAAACCCAAGCCTTCAAAGGCTGAAACTACACGTGTGACATAAAAAATAATACGAGATTCTTGTTCATTAGAGGATAAAAGTCAAAGTAAAGTTGCTGTTGGCTGTATAACGTGTCAAGAGATGACACAACTGAACAATAATACAATACAACTTACAGAAGTGATGAGAACATAAAATCGGATGTCAAACTTGCGACCTCCAATTAAATATGGATTAGATACATATTTTTGAACAACAAAGGCATCAGGTCGAACGGCAGGTTTAGGCATGGTGTCTAGTTAACAGGAAGGAGTCCAATATGTAATTTACATTTGTATGCACTTGGAAAAATATTTCTACTTTCATATTATCTACTCCTACTTATCATGGGGAAACTGGAGACTTCTTGTAATAATGTATGCAATTTACAAGGTCAGCAGTAAGCACTCAACGTGTACCGTACCTGTTCCTGGTGAATTTTTATCGCTTGCTGAAGGATCAAATAACGGTGATGAAACTGACGAGGAGGATGTCCCTGAAGACCCTGCAAGATTGGGCGATGACGGAGGATGTGAATGATGCGTCTGTGAGTCCACGTTGGGAAATTCTAACTTTTGCCGCCAATCAAAGTAATCTTTTATCCTAAAAACAAATCAAATAACAACAATTTAAAACTTTGAAATTTGTGTTAAGTCATTCACAGAAATACTAAATTTTGGTGGAGGATAATCGATAGTATTTTACTTTTGAAATATAAAAATGCCTCTTCCTTGTGAACCTGCTGCTGGTTTAATTATCCAAAGATAATTCGGATTATTTCTACTAAATTTTGGTGGAGGATAATCGATAGTATTTTACTTTTGAAATATAAAAATGCCTCTTCCTTGTGAACCTGCTGCTGGTTTAATTATCCAAAGATAATTTGGATTATTTCGGAACTCTAAGACAAAATTTCTGTGCTCCGCCTAATAGATAATAATTAGGATATTTAAAAAAATCAAGTAGTATAAATTTTATAACGTATACATTTGTAGTTTGGTTAGCATACTGGTAAAATGTATGTTGTGGGAACAAAGTCTAGTTTGTCCGCTTCTTCTTTTCCTAAAGTTCGTTCAAGTCTGAATCTACAAAGTCAATTGTTGTTGATAAACTATTACGTTTATTCATTAAATCTTTGAAGTAATTAACAATGAAAGAATGCCGATCTCATTTGGACTTTAACCTAAGCTTTTTCAAATTTTTAACCAGTTGATTTTTTCGGGACAACTCTTGACAGTTACGGAAATGGCCGATTCGTTGATGATCTTCTAGAAGCTTGCCATTTTGAAATAGATCCCTCAACTGTGTCATGTCACACCAAAATATATCCCAGTCTTCCTTATTTTCGTCTACCTAAAATATAAAAAACAACCGTTGGCATTGTCTTCATTTCTTCACGTAAATCCGAACCGATTAAAGAGAAAAACATACTTCTACCCAACTGCGCCTTCTCATAGCGTCCGCCACGGTTCCAGAAAACGTACATTTAAACTTGAATTTCTTCTTTTTCGGTTCCGCATTGCTCATGATTGTAATAGAACAAGGTTAAGGTGCGCAAATACGTACGTGTACCTTCAAGAGTGTGTAATTTGTCAAAAGGCTCTATTATGAATATGTTTGTATTGTTATTTGAGTAGTTTATAAGGCAGATGGGAAAATGGGAAAAAGAAATATCAAATACTGTTCAAATAGCAACTCATTCAAAAACGCAATTGAGTTGTTTTCTTTCGTTTGTTTTTGACCTGCGACAGAGAGAAATTAGACCGAGTTGAATACGTGAAAATAATGATCTTTGATGGTGTCGTCGAAGCAGTTGATGGTGGTGCTAATAAAGGGATGGTTAACTATTGTCCACGAATTATTTATTTGTGGGAAGACAATCTACTTCTACACGACATGTCATTTTCAAGGGTGCTGTAATTGATATTTTCCTCATAGAGCTTAGAACAAACCAACTCGTTGGTATTTTATAATTTTTCATTACACTTTCCTCGTGAAAAACCAGGACAATGCAATGTGCACATGTACCATAAAAAATGTACTGTGTACTTGACAACTATTCATACTGTCATATTCATGTCCATTTTCACACCTTTCAGTTTCGTTTGTTTGGGGATCCCAAAAGAGCAAAGTCGCGGGGTCGCTCGAACCCACGCTCGGACGGATGGATCGGAACTCGCCAATTTTAGCAACTAATTTAAGCATAGCAACGATGTGGACGATGTGGTATGGAGTTTAGTTTGGGCGAGATTGATATCCCTTTGCGATGAAATGTCTCCATAAATATACTTTGCGTGTTGTCGCCCAACAGGGCTGCTTTCCATGCAAACTGAATTTTTAATACAAAATACAAATACCACCAGAAGTAAAAAATACAGCAACATTACGCAAGCAGTAGATTATTAAAACCATTCGAGGAAGATCTTCATGTATATTAATTTAGCGATAGAAGCTACAACACAATACGAGCCAAGTGTAATGGCAATAAAAATGTACACATCCTCTGGAAGACCATTCTTAGCAAATTTCAAATTGTCGCTGATTTTTGGGACGTAAGGAAGAGCTAGTCCTACTCCCATTACCAAGAGTGTCATTACTGTCAGCGTCAGAGATGCTCTGGACTGGAAAATTGGTATCTTGCGAGTTCGTATAATGTGCACAATTAGTGTCTGTGTTAAAAGCCCCACTGTGAACCACGTCGTCTGAAATAGTCCCACATCATCTTTCTTTGTTCGTATATTATGATGGAAGTACATGTAGATGAATCCCACCACGTGGTTTTCATTTTGAAGTGTTTGAATAACTAGGGCC
>JAHZNB010002652.1:0-10799 GCA_027744295.1 Callyntrura guangdongensis | reverse complement strand
TTAGAGAATAGGTATAGTTAGCCTTGCAGTGCAGCATACATTTCTCGACTTTGAATATTTCGACCCATTGTGAATCTCCTAGCAGAGTCGTTTATCTCGTATGATAGGCCAAATATACGACGATTTAAGGGCACTGGGTTCTTTCTAGCTAGTAGGAAATGATTAGTTAATACGAGAATACCAGTATAATTTAGACATAATTTTTTTATTACTAGTTGGTGTTTACGTTTCATTTCAAAAAGTCGTTAACCTTATGAAAATGGGAAGAAGCAGCTCCCAATGCCAACATTCTTCAGATGCAGATGAGTCAAAAGGCTGAGTGTTAGCGTTCATACAGGAGTTTTGTTGTTCCATAGGAGAATGTAGAAAGTAAAAATGTTCGTATGTTGGACAACTTCTTGGAAATTTACACCCTCGATTTCGACAACTATGGAACTGATGCATTGCCATTTTAACTGGTACCAACGTTATGGTACCATCTTTGTTCTTACAGCCAATATTTTGTGATGGCTTCATTGGTTCATCTTGTGTGTCGATGATCAGGTTGTTATTATTTTCAATGTCATCCTTACTAATACGCCGTTTTTGAGTGTGGTAATTAAGAGCTCTTTTTGACATGGGAATCGTTTGAAGGTAGTCAAAATGAAAGCGAAATTTATCAGCAGCTGCTTCCAACTCAAACCGGGTTCCCGGCTCGTCCGCTTGTAGCATAAACTTTTTAAAGACAAATTTGAAATCATCCAGACCATGTAAATGTAGTTTGCTTTTATTATTGAGGAGTTCTTTAATTCGGTTGTATTTCCTATGTCGCCTTCTTTCTACGAATCTCTGTACCCATCTAAACTTGCAACAGGTCAAAATTTTCAACAGCAAGTGATTGTTAAACGGAAAAGTGTCACGTTGCTGCAGAAATGAATCTTGTTCTTTATTTAGCCATTTCACGATTATTTTGTGCTTCCAAAAGTTTGGCAACTGGCTTAATCTTTCCGCCCAGCGATCACATGTCATGTGATCCACAATGTCTGAACGGATTTTGTAGTGGTGCTTCATGGATAATGTAAGTGCTTGAGAAACGGCCTTAAATAAACATGAACCCTTCCCGGAATTTGGAATTATCTCAAATACACCGACATTATGTAGCCATATACGCCGCATTTTAATTTATTTTTAACTATATGACTTTGTACGTTGGAATGGGTAGTGTGAGAATGATCGTTCATGTGAATTTGTAGGTCATTAATTGACTCTAATGGGCACTAGCTACATTTTCCACATGGTGTAGCAAGCCATGCATAATGCAGTAAAGTCAGTAACAATTTTTACGATCATCATATATCAAAGCTATATGGAACCTATAGCAACATATTGCAACTTGATTCTACTTTATTCTCCGCTTTGCTCCTGAGGAACCGAAGCATTTGTTGAGGTGGATAAAATCGACAATAATGAGCAAATAGCGAAAATCCAGTTCTATAAGTGTTGAATTCCAATGGTCTACTATGAAGTGAGTTTTCCTATTTTCATATTTCAATGAAAATCATAATTATACACATTCAACATTTAATCAAATTCCTTGGTATAGGTTTATTTCATCGGAATGCTATTCATTTTAAGAAATACAACGAGATTGCTACTACAACCTACGAGCATGTAAAAGTATTCCTTATTTGCTCGTAGACTACAACGGTATACTGTATACATGCATGCCCTTATGCCCTTCATATTCTCCAATGCTCTTCTATTTTTCGGGCAGGGTCGCTGAAACATTTGATCATTGCTACGAATCCATTTATTAGCAACTGAAAAAGAGAGATTTTTCGAGAGGTCTTCAACAAGGATTTGGTATGGAACAGAACAATGATACCAATTTAATGATCTTATAATGTCTTACTCCATTTAGTTCCGTACAGGACAGGACATCCTCCATGCAATGCGTCATAATTTATTTTTCCGTTTGAATGAAGATTATACCATGCCACAGCCGAACCCTTTACAGGTTGAATGCAGGTCCTTAATGTGGGAAATCCTGTACCACCACCCTTTTCAACATCTGAAAGCTGCATTAACATTAAATATACTTTACGTCCTAGTGTTCCATGACATGGTATGAATGTCTATATCGATAGAACACTTTTCCAATGACCTATGGTGACCACCTTATGATCATTTGGCTTTTAGTTAGTTTCTAAGTTATTTACTTACATATATCATGAATGTCATAATACGATCTCCTCGTTGAATTTCCGACTCTGGTAACAACTTGGTAACCTGATGACAGTATGTAGTAATTAAATACGCAGTCAATTCCCCAACCGTTCCAACAAGACTCACACTAAAATGCATTTGACGAGGGACATATAATTAGACAATAATTTTTACCTGATCCTCAAACATGGCATCACTGTGTGGAGTATAATGACCTCCTGGACTGTTTAGACAAATAAGTTATGTTAACCACACTATAACTGATGTTTAAATATTTAACAAACATAACGACAATTTTAAACATTTGGTATTACTTGTAAGCCGCGATTTGCACGATTTCTGTGGAAAAGTAACCTGTCGTATTTAAACCTGTAATGAGAGCTACTCTTTTGTTTAAATATTTAAATCTCTCCTCGATATGATCCTCGATCCATGCATTAGCAGATGTGCGGTATCGGCTAGTTTTTCCTGTTTCGGGATCTGCCCCTTCATTTGTAGCAGTGGTTCTAGATTGTCGCATATCTTGCCGCACCTCATTTTTAAGTTCATCAATTTCTTTGCTTGAGATAACGTCATATATTTGAACAATAAATGGATTTTCGTTGTGAATTTCTGCTTTCAAAGGCCCAATCAAGTAGAATGGGTGGGTGTGGTGAAAATATTCACACCGGTAATCAGATGGGGTGAACGAAAGTTTCTACATAATAATGTTATAAAACAAATGTGATGAAAATCGTTATTTGTACCGCTTTTTGCAACATGCCGATGGGTCTACTGTCCATACACTGGATTAAATGACATTTATAAAAATTAATTTTTTCTGTATCCTCATTTACGAACCGGTAAAGGGTCTCCTCTGCACAATTGCTCGTACAAAAACGGACTCGCAGCCATATCCAGTTCTAATTTAGTGTGGTTTGTTAGCTTCACAAATGCTTCAAATTCCAAGTTTATTTCCAGTTTCTTCCGGGCTAAAAAAAATTTCGAGTTAAGACTACTTAATGTACCGTCAAAAACGTATGGGCTAGAGTCTGGTGGAACAACACTCAAATCAGTACGATCGTAATTGTTCCCAACGATAATATTGTCGTGCTGCAAAAGTATATGAGATCAAAAGTACATATAGTATTTACCACACAAAGGCGTGATGATTTTAGTGAAAAATATTTATGATTTTACACCTCTATTATGATCCTCTTTAAAGTATTAGTGATTTCAGCAGTGTTTATTACAGTGCAAACATTTTCCAATTCTGGGTTATCTTCCGCCACCCGACATTTTTGTAAAACTTCATCAAATAAATCAATAGCATGCGAATACATTTTTAGTGTACTTGCGTGCTCAGCTATTTCGATAATGTGTGTTAAATCGAGTCCGCTTCTAGTAATCAAATCTCCTAGTTTTCCTTCAATGAGCTGGAAGAATATTTAATAAAATATCCATAAAACTAATTAAGGACCAGGTTTGGAGTATATAAACCCTATTGTTATTGTATATCTTACATCCGCCGTTGTTAGCATAAACATTTGTTTCAGACGCAGGACGTTTTCCATTGCAGTAATTAAATCCGCAGATTTGGGTAATTTCACTGTTTTTCTTACTTCATCCAGGTATTCTAACAAATCTGTAAAGAATTTGTAACATGAAATGTCCAATGTCGGTGAAATGAATGATACCCATATTGCTATATTCACACTCTTCGATACACCTTTACTTTTTGAACTCGATGAATTAACTAACATTAAATTCTTCTACTATATTAGTATTTCTTATACTCACTGGTACTGGTATTTTCCATTATTCGAGGAAACTTATCGATAAAATGAACAAATCTTCGGATAGTTCTATATGCCTTCAAAGGATGTTTCACGTGGTCATCGGCAAACCGTTCTCTGTCAATGTATCCGTCATTTAGCAGAAATACAAACTGTTCCAGTGATATGGTTGTATTAAGTGAGGTTACAGTACTTGACTTGAAGTCTTCTAAATAACTGGAATTAAATTATAATTGACATTGTCACTTAAAAACATCATTCGTTTGCATAATAATAAGTACTGACAATCCTGAACTGGCTTACTTTTTCAAAATAACTAAGCTTTCCTCTGAATTGTCATTCTTATTGAAACAAGAAAACGCGGAAGGAATTATATCAAGTTCCATTAACACAAGTAATCTGAGATGATGCACAGAAGTAGCAAAATCCGGGTCAGTATTTTTGTAAGGTTGATATGTATTGCAAATTAGCACATTTTTTAACATTATTACTAACATTGCTAATACAATGGTGCGTTTTTGTTTCGAGCCCATGGTGGTTATATGTATGTAATATGAAAACTTTAATTGTACTGCATTGACTCTCACTGGATCAACCGGTTCGGCTGTTGTTGGCATTTCTGGTCAACAAAAAACGCACATTAAAAATGTAATATTGTATATTATAATCTTAAATGTTGGAATTGGCAATACGGTGGAAGCCGATGAAAACGGTGATGGTACAAATTGAAGTAAAGAGAAAGAGACAAAATAGAAACGTTTCACAAGAAAAAAAGTATTCTAGTTCAACGCGATTTTCAAAATGAAATGATGAATTGCGCAATTCGCCACGTATGTATTTTTGGGGGTCCTGATAAATTCAAAATGATAAAGATATTAAGTGCAATACCATAAAGTCCTCATAGAATAAGCTTGCATTGCTTGCATCAATATTTACCTTGGTCATACATTACAACATCTTTCCTATATAGGAATTGATGTACCTAGTATTAGTATTAATACTACTAGTAAAATGCTTCTGCAGAAAATTGTGTTTTTATCATAATGTTTATTTGTGCCAAACGTCTGTCAACCGTAAAAATTTAAATTTTCATTCGCCAATAAAAGGCTAAGGATCATTACCAGTACTCACTCACTGCAATGTAAACATACATTACTTGAGAGGAAAAGAGATTTTGCTTTTTCACCGGCATGTGCACTGTCTGTTTTGCGTGTGTAAACGAAACGAAACTACAGGTTGCTGAGTGGCATCATCACCGGATACTACACAGACTGTGGAAATTTGTAAGCATGTAAGTTTGATTTAATAAATTAAGCATTACATATAGGTCGTTTATGCATTCATGAACTAGCTGATCTAGATAAAAATCAGATACTTAAACAAACTGCGCATGGGTGTATTGGTTTTGTACTTTTAGCGGTGTCAGAGCACCTGCATTTCAACAACCATATGAAAACTATTACGAAATCATTTACTCGTCGTAACTAATTTTCATACTATATATCATGAAAAATTACAAATGAACATTTACTATTGTACTTTTTTCTGTATAGACAGGCCACTATTAGGAGTAATGTAAATGCGATAAAAGGAATAATATAAGAAATTATTGGTACACGGTAAAATGTGCGTTTTTAAATACATTGGAAAGGAAAGCGCCATTTTATGTAGTCTATTCGTTCGAGCTACAAGGATTTTGTAACCTTTCAAAAGTTGATTTGTCGAACAGCTTGCACTATTATAGTAATAGTAATATTATATAGGAACATCGATATATTTTACATGACAGCTAAAAAAAAGTTATTTTCGCGATGGAATTTCAACAGAGGTAACAGGTGTATTTTCAGTGCCCATGTCAGAAATAGAGAATAGCTGCCAGGATTAGGACGTGACAACCAGAGTCGGTATCTTCAAACAAAAATTCCGAAAGTTCCTAAAGAAGAAAGGGAAATCCATATAAGGATACTATTTAATCGGGGTCGTTACGTGGTAAATTGTCTATATCGCTTTAAAGCGGTGTCTAAAAACAAAACGCGTAACTACCTACAGAAAGTATGTACACATGTACAGTCTATATGCATATAAATCCAAAAAAATGTACTCTTTTTCGGAGAAAACCTGACGTTTAGCTTATTATTGTTTTTTTCCTCATCTCTCTTCTCATACGAAAAATTTGCGCAATAGGAAACATCTCACAAACTACAAACACCTTTTGAAGTAAGTTTTATATGTATCTTTGTGTACTTTTTTGTTCCGAGTGCGAAATGACTTGTCATTGTCATTGGTATGTATACAATACAGCATATTGCATTGCATTCCCATAGTTCTTACTTAGTTCCCTGGCTTTACTTGATACGTAGGTATTCTACTTTGCCAGAGTTTTGTAACGTAAGCAGAGAGGCTGTTAAGTTTTAAGAGATTAACTTTCAGACAGCATTTTTTCCTTTTATGCCATCTCGTATTTAAACTGGACTGCACTACATACATACCAAACGCAAAAATGTGTGCTATTGTCTTTTGAGTTTGCCTTGCATTATGATATTGAATGTCTTCTTTGTAGCCAGGATGATCCCATCACGTCGTCTGAACTTCGCCCGCAGCATCAAACGCCACTGTCGGATGCATCATCAGAGAGCCAGTCGCGTATGTTGAATTCAAATTGCATATTTTCAAGCCAGTTCGTTTCACATACATCAAAACTTTTCCTATCCTCCTGTCATAATATATAGCCTGTTTGTATGCGTGTGCCTGTGTGTGTGTGTGGCTAATGCCTTATACATATTGCATTGCATTCTATCATCCCACGCTTTTGTGAAATGTAAACTCGCTACGGAGTTTAAAAGGACAAGCCAGATATACATGCATTCCTCTTTAAAACTGTTTACCAATACCAGGCATCCCCATCGTATATGTACAGGAGAACTGCTTACACGTAGATTTATAATCAGTTAAACTTTGAAAGGGTTGTTGTCTTCTTGGTCGGTATTCGGTGGTGATGGCAGTGGTGGGTGATTCATACATCATGGTTTTGTACCTATTCAAGTATGTGCGAGTACACGGTGTGCATGCATTCGATACTTTTGAATATGCTGATGACGACGATGATGATGACCAATGCTACAACGATGACGAGTTAGGAGGAAAAGCACAAAACTCTTGTTTGAAATCTGATGTGTAGGACGATGATCCCCAAGTAAACTTGCAAAAATATCACCCTACATCTTCAATAGAGCCATGGTGGCTCTTGTTGCAAAGAACCAAGTCAGTTAAGAGGAGACCCATGTTCGAATCCTGGCATGGCCGAACTATACCTAAATGTAAGTTGATTAAGTCGTCGTTAAGTGCTAGAGAAATCGACCAGATTCTTGTGTTAATTACCTTATTCAACTAAAAATAAGTACATAATATATATTATATTAAGCGGTGAAGCCTGTAGCTCAATGGCAGAGCGCCTCTCTGAACACAGGGGACTTGCGACAAATATTTTGCACGCATTTTTTCCAATAATAACCTATGCCAATACGTCAACGGTTTGGCATGCCGTGCAAAATGCTTGATGGATTGGTTTTCATTGGAAAGAAAGTATGGGTAAGTGCCTTGTATTTTTTAACAAGTCTTTTTATTTTTTATTATTTTTTACTGGACTTTTAGTGACAGTATTCTCCTTCTTGTAACCAAAAGTCAAAACAACGTTATTTAAAGATAAGTAATAATATGTATATTTTGTGTAATAATGAGAAATGAAGTAATGATATTTTTTATATGAACAAAGAAATGCTGGAGTGTTCATTTTTTACATTTACACTAGCTTTACAATAGCTATAGCTGTATCGTCTGCCTCACAACAAAAACAATCAAAAAGCCTCTTTGTATTCCCACTTTTTAGCTTATAACAAAAAATAATCACCGTTCCTAACAAAATCCGTTCGCACAAAATAATATGGAACGTTTAACAGTTTTCGCAACAGTCGACAGTCACCCACATAAGAGAGATCTATTTTTAATGTGTATTCTTTTCCTAAATTCTCCTCCTTTCATTCTAGTCTATACATAGTCAACAAATCGATGGCAATTTATAACAAGTTTCGTGATGTTTCATTTAGTAGCAAAAATTTACTGTTCCCAAAATTAAATGGACAATTAAACTTTTTGAATTGTTGAAAGTCCAAACTTACTCCTTATTACTTTAAATATTGTATTCACCATTGAAAACAACAAGCTTTTTTAGAAGAATTTACCAACGAAATGTCGCATTTGTTTGAATTAAGTACACGATGGACAGGGTGCTAATAAAAACGAATGTATATATGTATAGCTTGTATAATGTGTAAACATAATACTTAATGAAACAAACAGTATCAATTATTGATTTAAAAAAAGTTTTAAACAATGATCCTTAAAATTAGCAACATGAAAACATCGCCGAGAAAAAGTGTACGTAGTTAATACGCTGTAACAATAATACATGATAATGATAATGTACCTAACTTAGCTATTTAACATGAGTATTAATTGTCGCTTGTTTTTTTCTATGAAACTACACATGACACAGTCCTTTGGTCACGAGAACATCATCAATGGCTAAGTATACATTATCTTGTATGGGATTTCTTGGAACCTCAAAGATAAGAAGAAACATGGAATGCAAGTCAGTGAATTGTACTTTAGCCGTAAGCCAGTCTAGAGCAGAGTTTGAGCGCTCTGCGATTTCTACGGATTTTTTGGTCTGCTTGGCAGTTGTAACCGTAACAGTAAATTTGAGAGGACGTCCATCTGTTCCACGTCCAGAGCTCCTTGCTGGACCACCATCAGATCCAAAAATAAAGTTAACAAAGCGGAAGTACAGGCAGACCGCTCCGTCTTCAGATGAATTCATCACAGAGCGGATCTCAAGGTTGGATTGCTTGCCAGTCTCTACGACTGTTGAAAATCCCTTGCCAAAACCAGGTGTTTGGTAGGTAGTGTAATCCCAACTTTGTCCTCTAGAGCGTACAGGACATTTCGCGTAGTCAAAATCACAAAAGAGCACGATGGAATTTGTATCTTGAAGTGAATATGCTGGGCTGTCATTAAGCCTTAGGATTTTTGTTTCCACTCTCTGTCCTCCAGTAGAAGACGACCCTGATGCTCCAGTGAAGACACCTGTGTCTCCTCTATTGTGATTATTGTTATTAGTGTTCGATGGATTTCTTGTGTTTGAATATGACGTTAGTCGGCTGTTGCTGTGAGTTGGGGTGGAGGAGAATCGATTAACATCGGATGGTGCGGAGAAATGGTTCTTTTGAGTTTGCGAAACTTGAATCGTTCCACTGGCAAATGGAGTGATCCTATTGTCATTGATTTGTTGCTGCTGTTGCCTGTTAATGCTACTTCCACCAGCACGATTATTATTGCCATTATTACGGTTTTGTTGGGATTCTGGAAAGATACGAGGACTGAATGTAAATGGCTTCTTAGTCGTAAACTTTGCAATAGCTAGTGTCGTAGTTGGTCTTCTTGTTGTCGTTGTAGTAGTTATCACTGTAGCCGTCTGGATAGGTTTACTAAACCTGTTATTACTATTACTCTGTGAACTGAATCTGTTGAATGAAGATGCACTTGTACCTGAAAATGGGAAATTTTGGTTATTATTGGCGAATTGTTGCTGTCTCTGCTGTTGCTGTCCAGTAAATCGGTTACTGCTAAAGCTTCCCAGTCTAGTGGAAACAAGATTATTTGTTCCATCGATTTCATTAGACTCAATTTCGTTGAAAAATATTTTCGATGGGGCTGGTCTGGGAGTAGTAGTGGTTGTTGTTCGTCTTGTTGTAGTAGTAGTGGTGGTAGTTTTGCGTGTTGTAGGTTGGGGAGCAAAAGAGGCTTGTTGTGGGACGAAAGAGTGGCCGCCGGATGAGCCTAAAATTGAAATAAAATTAATTAAATCACTGTATAAAAAATGTTTTCAAATAAACTACTTGACTATAACATTAGCTATATTTTAGATTGCGACTACAAACAAACGTTTATGTTGATTACAATGCGTAGACAGTACTTTATACAGGACAAATTTGTACACATATATATATCACAAAAATGCATATACACACTTTTAATACAAATATACACACACAATTTACAACAGGACGAGAATTTACAGGTAAAATACAAAACGTGATACTCCTTTTCTAGTACAGCACTAATTGCTTTGCGGTTGCAGGCATAATGCCATTGTTTTTACAGTTTTATTAGCCGTTAATGGTTGTCCTAGTTGATGCCTTTGTGTTAAAAATTCGATTGGAGTGATAGTTCACAGAAGCAGTTTTGGCAATTATCATACATTCTCATTTGTTTAGTCATGTTTAGACATGTGAGTAGGTATAAGCATACCTACTGCATTTCCTTAATTTTTCATTAATTGGTACTACATTCTTCGTCTCTTTTTGTACAGGTTGCAAATGAATGAGTGAATAGTGGATCTTCCATAAAAGACGTTTCACTGCACACAAAGCAAATAAATAATATATACAATACTTAGCAGTTAATATTTAGCAGAAATGTATTACCGCATTCATCTGGGGTTAGATTAGTTTCACATTTCCCATACCCATTTTAACTTGTAAGCTTTATAGTATTGCGAGTAGAAATGCTCATAAAAATTTTCCAAAAGAACACGAAATAGAAAGACATACTAAATTACAGTAGTAGATTGTTTGATAGTTTACCATATTATATAGGCTCCAAAATTGATAGGCCACCTTTCAAATGTCATGCAGCAGAATACAAGATGATTTTCAGATTAATAAATAAATAAATAAATAAATAGAAACTTACTACTTTCGT